>VWYH01007034.1:0-139690 GCA_013399365.1 Pampusana beccarii | reverse complement strand
CCGCGGCTCGGTGCGGTTCGGCCTGGTGCGCCTGATCCACGGCGAGGACTCGGACTCCGAGGAGGAGGAGGGCGGCGGGGGACGCGGCACCGGCGGCGGCGCCGCCAGCTCGGGAGGCTCCGAGTCGGGAGGCCCCGGGGCCGGCGGCGCGGAGGATGGGCGCGCCAGCCCGCTGCGGCGGGGCTACGTGCGGGTGCAGTGGTACCCGGAGGGGATCAAGCAGCACGTCAAGGAGACCAAGGTAACCGGGGCGGCCTCGGGCACCGCCGGCTCCGGCCGAGGGGGGGTGTCCGCGGCCTGGCTCGGCCTCTGCGGCCGTGTGTCCCCGCACGGGGGGCCTGGCTCCGGCGGCGAGGCCGGGGCTCCGCCTTGGAGGCCTCCCGGGGCAGGGGCCTGCGCGGCCTGCGGACCGGCGGGACCGGTGGGGCTGCGGGCCGGCTGCCTGCCCCGCGGGCTGGGCCCTTCGGCTGCTCTGGAGCCACCCCAGGACGGGCTTATTGCCCCTTTCCCCCTGTTACCCCTCCTTGCCTGCTGGTGCAGCAGCCTGAGTGTGGGGAAGGTGGGCCGTGTCCTCCAGGGGTTGAAGTCCCTTTCCCTTCCTGCATGGCGCTCCTGCAAGCCCGGCGCGGATGCCGCTCCTGCCTTTGGCCAGTGACAAGCTCGGCTCTTTGGGTGGCTACTGGGGTTTAATGGGTCTAAGGAAAGGCCTGGCTGTGAAGGTGGTTCAGTCAGCTCCAAACCCCTCTTACTCTCTGGGGATGTGGGCCAGTATCTCTGCCTTTATTGGACGGTGTCGTCATCGCCTGTTTTAGTGGAGTTCACAGCTGAATAGGGAAACCTCGGTTAGATAAGAATTTCAGTGGCAAGTAACCATGGTTTGGATCTGCCCTTGTTTACGTGAGTGTTCACCCCTCCAGATGATGAGGCATATGTAAATCTGTGGCCTCTTAATTATACCTGAAGAGCCACGAGGTGCAGGTCTGTGTCAGAATGTTCCCACTTCCCAAAGTTCATCTGACGTGGGGTTTAGCACAGACTGACTGACAGTACGGAGACAAAAGCGAGCGAGGGGGCACTGTAATATAGCACAAAGGGGCCTGCGAGGAATGGGCGTTGCACTGAAAACAGGCGGCCGACGCTGTCCTTGCAGCACAGCAGGTCCGGGTGCTGTTCTGGGGAGGCTTCTGGTGTTGGCATCTGCTTTGGTATTTCAGAAATGGCCCTGTACGCCGAAGGAGAGAGGGGAGACCGAGGGGAAGGTAGGAAGGTGTGTTGCAGTCCTACAGGCACCGGTGGGATTGCAAGTGCTAACAGAATGAGCTAAATTTAGGTGGTAGTGTCATTAGACACGTGACCCGTTGGAGATAAGGAAAATGAAAACAAGTATTCAGAAAAGATACTGCCACAGAGTGTATTTCTACCTTAAAAAAAAGATCTTTCTCTAAAGAACCACAATTCAATCACTGCAGCCTTCCAATAAAATCTTTGTGTGTTGTCGCAGCAAAAATTTGTCCCAGGTTGAGTGTGGTTTTCAGCATCTAAACAAAGCTGCCTCGATTTGGGTGAGTAAACACTGTCTTAGGAGTTGTTACTGAATTCCCAAATCCAGAAGTGATGTCTCTGATTTTCGCCATTTGGTAACTGTACCCTTTGCGATGTTAGAAAAAGCTAGGCTGGAAAGGATCAGAAATCAAAGATACTTGTGTAAATAAATGGTCTGTCTGTCTTTCCTTTCTGTGGTACTTCTCCTCTGGTGTAGGCATCTTTACCTCTCCGGTAACAGACCCTGGGGAGAAGTTTCCTAAGTGCTTGAGGAATTAAGGTGTACTTTTCATATTGATTTTTCCATTTGAAAAGCTGCCCGCTAACAAAATTGAGAGGCATTGTGTATGATCTGTGCTGCAGCTCGGGGTTGCTAAAAACAAATCTGACGCCATTGAAAACATGCTGTGGGACTTATCATTTTGTGGTGATAATCAGGTTTTTTAGCTCTCTGGTGACCCAGCCCTTCATGGGTTACATTGATGTGCGAGAACCAGCCAGGTAAGCCTGACGTGCTTGTCATTGTCCACACTGGGATGGGTACAAACCGTCAGCACCACGTGGTCATCCTGGGCCTAAAGCTTAATTTTGGGTGCTGTTGCTGGCTGTTTTCTGCAGATACATCTTTTGGCTGTGACTCTGACTCTCTAGCATCTTTGGCTGCGAGATTCTTGTTTGACGTACTTAAAAAATGTTTAAAAATGTTAACCTGTCCTGGTCATGGCCAAACCATGGATTAAAGAGGGTGCTTGTTGCACCTTTTTATTACCTGTTATTTCCTTAATTCTGCAGTGGTCAGATGGTGAAGGTACTCCTGGAGCCAGGGATTTCACTAGCCCCATCTTGTGCCATCGCGTGCCTGGTTTATATGTAAGATCCCACTTTCACGTAGAAGACTGGCTGCTGTCTCCTGTTTGTCAAGCACTTTAGGATCGATGGACGCTGGCACGTGTACTGGATAGAGCAAGTGTTGTAACGGAGGGAGGGGAGAAATAAAGTCGTTGCGAATTTTGAGGGTAATGAGACAGCATCTTCAATTCCTAGTGCAAGGTCAAAAGCAGTTCTCTGTACGCAATTATAATCCTAGAGCTTTCGTGCCTTTTCTTTAAATTGTGGGGGGTTAATATTTTTTTTTTTCAGATGGGGAATAGGTAGGCTGATCGCTTTTACTGTTGCTTCTAGAAGTTCCACGCTTGCTGTTGCTCTTTCCTGTTGGAAGTAGTAGGCAGACTGCCGCTTAACCCAACACGCACAATTGCTGATGTTAACAAGCAAAAGAAACTTTCTCTTGAGATAGAGCTAGCATTTGGTACAAAGCCCCATTAGCTCTTCCAACCGAAAAAGTAGTTTATCCAAGTGCATTCCTGCCTTTGATTCCTGGCTAGGTAGTCATTAGCAGCATCGTGATGATTATGTGAATAAAAGACAAGCCAGGATTTCTTACCCTCTTGCTCTGTGTGCCCTTTTCCTGCCTTCTATGACCACTTTCCACGGTCAAAACACTGGGAAGTCATTGTTGCTGAATATTGTAAAGCCCAAGCAGTCCTGGAAGCACAAAGCTTCCCTTCCCAAATATGTTTGCCACCCCTGTCTTGCCTGACCCAACGAACCTGAAGAGCAGTGCCTATTCTATGGCTAAAGCCATCTCTTGTCTTCATTTGAATGTGAGATGGAATTTGTGACTTGGGCTGTGAAAGGACTGCAGACTGGTGTGAGCAGTTGATGCTTTTTCTAACAAATTAGCAGGATTACTGGAGACCCAGCTGAATTTTAATGTCAAGATTTCTCAGCTGTAGGTTAGCGTTCCTGCCGTACGCTTGAGCTGCCTTTGGGCATCCGCAAAAATGCTGAACCTATTCAATATTAGTAAGGCTCATAGGCTGCTTTAAAATGCTGCTGCCCTTCCTCCTGCCTGAAAACCTCAGTGCTCTGTGGCACCTTTAATTTTCACAAAGCCTGTGCAAGGCAGATATGCAGGAGCTGCAGCTGGGGGAAGTGGAAAGTGCAGGTGTTGTGTTTCAGCACCTTATCTAAGGCCTTTGGCTGCCGAGTTCCTGCCTCGGGGAGCGAATGCTTGTGCTGGGTCTTGGGTGACACTGTGGTACGCACACGGTGCTGATTGATTTACGTGTTGGGGACCCTCTGGGGTCCCAGGGCTGCTGGAGGAGTCAAGGTGCAAATTTTTTAGGTGTTTAGCAGCCTTTTGTTTAGTAAGGTCCCGAATACAATTTGCTGTGAGCTTTGCTTTGGAAATGGATTAAGACTATCAGGACTCCTCAGACATAATCCAGGGGCTGATCAGTTTGTTAGCTGCAAATTAGCTGATGTTATCTCCACAGGTCTCCCTATAAATTTGACTCTGCTTCATCCCACACAGCCCTTCTGTTCCTTCCCACCCTTCACTGCTCAGATTTCTTGACCTCAAACATTGAGTTGTGACTATAGAGTTCCAGGAGAAGTTTCTGAAGACATTGTGCTCCCATCATTTCAAGATTTTAATGAATGTTTTGATTCTTGTCTCAGTACTGCCATGTACTCACTGCTGTGATCTAAACTTTTAAGTTGCAATCTTTCTGTGCTTATACTATAGGTGAAGGAAATATTTCCTTTTGCTGCAGGCTTTTGTTTTCCCTCTCTCTGCCTTGCAGGGTCCTTTTCAGGAGTCATGAGGAAACACAGGTCACAGTGCAGAGCTCTAGTTTTATTGCAGCACACAAATTCAGTGCCCATAAACTATTAATACTGGGTTTATTGCGTGAGGAAGCTGTGTCTAACCCTCTTCTTGCATCTGACATTTCAGTTAGTCTCCTAGGGGGGTTCTTTGAAACCACCTGATGTTTGCAGCTGTTAGAGGCAGGGGAGGAAAATAGGCTTACTGGAATTTTTGTGTAAAATAGAACCACTTTAATGGGTGACCTTTCCATTCTGTGAGTAACCATTGCGAGGTGACGTAGCCTTGAGTCGATTCCCCATTTTACTTTGATGTGCTTGGTTCTTGCAATATAGACTTGGGGATCATCATTAATATTTTGCTGCAAAAGTGGAATCTGGCACAACTTGCAGTATGGAAATCTCAGGAGTACTGAATAGTGTACACTATTACTGGACGGAGAATCGCTTTGTGTACAGCGTGCAGAGTGAATTGATAATTCGGGCACTGCAAGTGGCCACCTGGGCTAAGCAATTAATTATAACGATTCCAAATCTAGGCAGGAGCGTTATTTTTAAGAAGGACGAAACCTCTCCCCGAGCAAGCGGTTTGTGATGCGCTCTCTTCCAAGGTGCGCTCGCTTTCAGTGCGCTGGTATAGCTTAAAAAAGAAAAGCTAAATTAGTAATGCACTTAGGACTAGTAAACAAACTAATGTGCACTAAAAGCTTTAGAAGGAATCAAAGCCCATGACAGACTCTGAAATACCTGTGTGAGGCATTTTGCTGATGTAATGCAGCTCCAGTGCAGACTTCTGCAAAGAAGCAGCTTTAAGCAATTGTATAAAGTTACTTTTTTGCTTGAACATTCTTAATTGAAGTTGAATGGCAGAAGCTTTGACAGATGCTTTTTGGAGCAAGGTCTTGCTTGCTTATGGCAGCTGTCCTCAGCTCCTCTCTTCATAGGAAAGACACGATTTTTAAGGTTCGTTGTCAGTGTTGGGAAATAATCGGTGTTTGTGAAGCTAAAAGCCTCTTCTCTTTTGACTGTTTGACTCTTTTAATTACTTGGGGGATTTCAAAGGCTCAGAAGGTGATGGCACCTTCCTAAATGCTACTTAGGAAAAACCTGCCTCATAGTTTCCACTCTGTTACCTCCCACCCTGTGCTGGGGTTTTGCCCACATGGGTCATTGCAAGCACAGGAGCTGATACTTCCATCTGAAATCAACCGTTGTTGCTGAATATTGTAAAGCCCAAGCAGTCCTGGAAGCGTGAAGCTTCCCCTCCCTTCCCGCTGCCTGTAAAGCTGTTAGTTGTTCTGCTTGTGAGGGAAGGGCTTGGAGACTGACAAGTGAAGAGGGCTGTTTAATCACCAGCTGAAAAGTTGAGGAGCTTAAGGCTTTTAGCTCTATTTCTTAGCCCGAAGCTGCGAGTCCTTGGTGCATCAGTCCTGTTGAAGAGGCTGGGTACAGTTTTCATTCATCGGTGGATCGTGAACCTTCTGCTTAGTGCAGCACACTAATACTGGGAGAGCTGGAATTAGTTCCATCACGGCTGATTTATTTTTTTACCTGCTTTTGAAAGGATATAACTTCTTCGAGAATAAAAGAATTTGGCGTATTAATCATTTTGGTTGTAAGAAACGGTGCTGCTTCTCTGCTGATAAGGATACTTAGCAAGTAAGTAGCACTTTTCATCTTCAGAGTGCCACATCAGAGCCCGGAAAACAAACCCTTTTTGGCCACGGATGTTGGAAAGGTGACAAAAACTCTCCCCCACAGGTGGCTGTGGGTAAGACAACCTGCGTCCCAGCTGCCAGGTGTTGGTTTTGGTGGCTGCTCAGTGGCTTCTGTGACCCTTTCTGATCAGAGCTGGGGAGCACGAGCTGTCTGGATGGTGGAGAAAGCTTTGACGTTCTTCAGTTCAATTAGAGCTGGAGACTTGGGCAAATAATTCTCACCCCGAACCATAATACAATGGTTATTTGGCATATGTGTAAAATGGGATGCTTGGAAATTAGATGGCATTCTGTATCTCTTGCTGTCGAGGAACTCGGGTTTGATTTGATTTCACTCACGTGAGTAACAAAGCGGAATAACCTAGCATTTTTTTAAAAGTTAGTTTAGGTGTAAATCTAGTGAGATGTGAGTTTTGCGGGGTTGGATTAGAAAGAAATGTAGTCAGTGAAGTGCAGCCTAGGTGTAGGCTGTTAACATGGGTCATAGCGGTGTTTTTAGAACCAAAAATACATATATGACTCAATATATTGAATAACTGGTCCTAGATCTCCGTCCCTGGTGAAATTGTTGGCAGCAGCTACACTGAAACACAGTTGGAGCTTGATATTTTTGTTCAGGATTGATCAGACTTCTAGCAAGGCCCTACAGTGCATTTGTCTTTTGGCTTTGTCCTTCTGTCTGTTTTTGAAGATGGAAGTTGCTGGTTATTTTTTCCTTGGAAGGTGGGTTATGTGTCTAATCCAAGTGAACAATTTGGATGACTACAGCAAGAAAAATTCATGCTTCTGTTCAGCATCCGAGTCCAAGTTCCTTGAAACAGCGTTAGTCTTGAGTCAAAATAACCACATTTTTCTAAAATTAGAATTACTACGCAGTTGTGTGGCTGGAAATGGTACATAATGAGCCACCTCTTCTTTTTTATTGTTTTGTCCTTAACACATGCAAGTTACGTCAGCAGCCTTTTCTCTGTCCTTGTGCCACAGGTTGTAAAAGTCGCTCTGGTTTTCCACGCTGCAGTACAGCTCATCTTAGTGAATTGGCTTCAGGTTAAAGCAGAGAATGCAAAGGGGGAGAGGGAGGAATCTCCATCCTTCCCGGAAAACTTGTAGTTGGTTTTTTTGTGTTTGGGAGAGTTGGTTGGGTTGATTTGTTTGTGATTTTTTTTAAATCTTTTGGTTGGTTGGTTGGGGTTTTTTTGTTTGTTTTTAAAGCCTGCAGATGGGGATGATTCATTTGCTTCCTGTAAGAGGAATATTTCATGTGTATTCCAAAGAGCTTGGGAAGCTCTTCCTAAGGAGGTGTACTAGTATATAATGGTTCTTCCTTGGGGTGTATTTAATGCAGCTTGTGACTGATGAACATAGACCTGAATTATCCTGGCCGTGGAAGCTTTCTGAACTGGAGCGAACTTCACAAGATGAAGCAAGCTGTATCCTGGGTGAAGCAAGATGCTTCCTAGACTATGCACCTCTTTATACTCCTAAAACATAAGGAAGAAGAGCTCACCTTGCACAATTACACAGTATGCAAAGTGACACTGCACAGGAAATACCAGAATTCCTGGCTGCTTAGATTAGGGATAAACTTCAGGATTTTTTAAAATACATTAATTGATATTTTTATTATCCTACTGCGGCAGCTGCCATTGCTTTGGGATCTCACTTTATTTGTAAAAATTAGGCAGTTGGATTCAGGGTGTGTTGTTGGCTCAGTAACTACCTCTTCACCCAGAACATCTGACCTGTGTAGCTGAATTGGTTTATTTGCCTTTTTGACTCTCGGCCTAGAAACTTCCTTGGTTTAGTTGTGTGTGGTGCTGGGGATTGTGCTGGCGCATGACAGAAATGTCTCATTTCATTCACAAACGAAATCTGCTGTGTAATGATAAAGCAAAGTGCTAAGTACAGGGTGACTTCACTATAATAAAATGTGCGGGGCAGGAACTCCCAGGCTCTTTCCCTGCTCCTCTCGCAGCCTTTTGCCGCTCCTGTTCCAGCTCACACTGTGCTTGCTTGATCAGAATTGGCTCTGGCTGCTCTGATGAGCCTCAAGTGCCTTGTTGTATTAATGTTCCTGTCCTGAAGCTGCTTTTGTCTGAGCCCGAGTGTTAGATGAAAACTTCACACTTCACACTCTTTGTATTTCACGGGAGTATTACGTGATCTGCTCTCATACTTGTTTTGTTGGGGATCTTAGAGAAAGATCAATTTATAGGAAATAAATACCACAAATACGGTAATTGATGTGGTCACTGTAATGCGTGTGTAAAATCTTTAATTCATGGAATATTTCTGTGTGGTGTTTTGGTTTGGGGTCTTTTTTTTTCTTTTTTCTCCAGTGTTGACACTTTGAGCTTTGGAAGACATCCAGGCTGAGTTCCTGGCTTCCTCGTAATTGTGTTGTCTGTATTTTTTTTTCCTGTTCTCAGTAGCATAGTTTAGTACTAGATTGCCATCCACAGATACTGGTTACTATTTGGAATCTATCTGCTCTTGCACAATGGTTAAAATAGTTGCGAGTTGAATGGTGTCTTATGGTAGCATAGTGAATGTGACCCAAGTGTATGTTGCACTAATTCTGTGTATTCTACTGTTTAATTGCCATTCAGGTGCAAACACACAATGTGTATTCACACCTTATGTCGCTCTCTCACTGCTGCTTTGGCTTCTTTTGTTTGTGCCACACAAAGTTCCTTTCTCTTCAGATTCCGGCAGCCTTCCAGGTTAGCGTCTGTACAACCATGCGAGCAAGGCAGTTTTGTAGAGAAAATACTCTTATCTGAGGACTCTCGTGGCTGGCACACTTGCTGTAAGTGAACACCTCCTGCAAAAGCTATTTTTTTCCTTTAGTAGTTGTGTAGATGGTTGGAAACTGTGATCCCCAAGTGTTGGGTTTGACAAACTGCATTTCACCGTGGCCACGGTTGGGTGGACGGGTCTCATCACCCACCCTATCTCTAATATGGAGTGTTCTTTACTGCCCATGGTGACTGACATGAACCTTGACTTTCTCTTGTGATAACTTAATTAATCTCCTCTAATCTGGCGGTTTTGTTTGCTGTCAGGAGAGCAGTGGTGAGAAATGGAGTGAAAGGATCAGCTTTTAAAGGTGGTGGTTGTAGGGCAGATTCCTGCCTCCGTGCTCCTGTGCCTGCTTCTCTAAATGAGTCTTGTACCCTTATTCTGCTAATGGTGAGTGTGTGGGGGGGGCAGCAAACTCGGGGTGGAGACCTCTTGCTTTCTAGAACTTGGATCTTTACGACGGCTTGGTACCATTTGGGCCAGCAAGCCATTTTGTAGAAGCATTTATGAGCGATCTTAGTCCACTGGGGGCTTCTATCTGCATCTCCTTTGTGCCGCAAGAATCGTGTTGATGCGATGACGGCAGCGAACCGAGCGCCCCGGGAGCTGGAGAGTCCGTGATGCTCGTTCTGGAAAGCAGCCCAAGAAACCCTGTGAAATGCTGTTTGTTTGTGCCGGTGCTGCTAACTTAGGTCTGGGTCAGTTTGGGTCGCCTGCCTCTGATCTGCAGTGCTGGCAACGCTGGAGTGAGGGCTCAACACAAAAGATCGAGTTTTAGACACAGAATGACGTTCATTGCGTCATTGTCCAGCCTGTGTGTGCTATTGAGCACAATAGAAAAGACACCAAATTGCAGTTCTTAGGTATTTGCTAGCTTGGCTCTTGGCTCAGCTGGTTCCTGCTGTGCTGGAAGAGGATCAGGTGTCTTACTGCTGCCGTAGACAAAAGTTTGTTGTGGTAGCAGGCTTTTTTTTCATAGCTCTTTTTTTCACTTTTATACCATTTTGCTACTTCAGAGGCCCTTACGTGTTTGTGCCCTTTGATTAGGTTTAGTTTTCTCCCCACGCCAGGATCTCTGGTGCCTCAAAGACCCTTTCTCCCTCTCCTTGTTTATCTGTACATCCCTTATTTTTCCTATTTGCATTTTTCTCTGGGAGTTAAGGTATTCAGGGCAATAACATGTTCATTGCTTTGAAGCAAGCGGTCCCTGCCCTGCTCAGGACAGTGGCAGGCCTGACCCATGCCTGGCTGGCTGGGCATCCGTTTTCCCCTCTCATTTTTGCAGTTTCATCAGAAAAACATCCCTGGATGTTCTCAAAATGCTGTTAGTTAAGTCTGAACTGAGCAGTGCTGTTGAGCTGGGTTTTTAGGCTTTCCTGCTAATGAATGACGCTGATATGGGAGCTAAAAGGACAATATTTTTCCACTAAATTGCTTTGGGGTATTTGAAATGAAGTAATTAGGAGAATCAATGTGCTGAAGAAAAGTGAAACAAAGGATGTTTGTGATGGTCCCATGTGGAGATGGGGCTCTGGTGGGAGCATTGCAGGGTCAGTACCTGCTGCGTGCATAGCTAGTACTGCTCCTTCCAGCTTAGCCTCATCCAGACATTGCCTTTGGGTTTATCTTGTGCTTTCGGGAAAAGAAGGCACCTGTCACGTTCAGCAGGTTGGCAAATCTCCATTAGAGCTTTGATTGAGCAAAGTGGCAAATCCCCATTAGAGCCCAGGAAGAGGAAGAGCTTTTAATCATAAATGACAACATGCAGTCTGTGATTTGCACCTAGACCTCAAGTGATGGGTGAAATTGCCCTTTTTGACACCCACCTTGCTATAAATAGCGATCTTAACTGGGGGCAGGTGCTGCTGAAATGTCACTTGGGTGCAGTCTGAGTGATGTGTTGAATGCACATCTCTGAGCAGAGAGAGGAATTGTCCTTATCGGGTGTATCGAAAGCTGCGCGTGCCTGCCAAGAGACGTTGTAATGGTGAGATGGCCATTTATCAGCACTTCTCTTTGGAGTGTTTTGAAACTCTAATGTTTTCTTGAATCATCGCAGTGCTCCATTCACAAAAGCTGCTGCTGTTGTTGTTAAAATGTCACACTGATAGCCATGTATTGTTTTTATCCCACCCTACTCCTCCACTGTCAGCGATTTTTAATTTATTTTTTTTTTTTTAGGAAACTACACTGTTTTCAGTTCCCTACTTCTGTGCACATCACAAAGATTTTTTTCTCCCTATTATTATGAAAAGAAGTGTTGTGTGAGTGCCCAGACTGTTGGTAACATCTAGCAATATGCTTTTTGATGCACTGTTCAAGTATCTTCACAATTCTCTTTTTATAATTGTCCTCTGAAATAGTAAGCTATGGTGACTTCCCCACTGAAATGTTTGTCTGTGTCATGCCGTCTCTGCAGCATTGCTGTGGGACTGGGCTTCCCATGCTGTTTTCTGCAAGAGGAAAATTGCAGTTTCTCTTGATCCATTCCACCATGAAGTGTTACTTGAACTTTGCAGAGGGGTCTGTGATTGGTACATGTGGTAGAAGAGAAGTAGGATTCAATTGCAAATTTTACTTGCCTTTATTGCTATCGTTTTCCGAGATGATAAACTCTATACTGATCATCACTTACTCTTGAGATGAGAGCGGCAGCTTGTTTTTAAACTTCATTGGCATTTTTTTTAAAAGCTACTGTGTCGAAATAATCTTTGCCAGATGAAGTAGACCTGGGACTTTTGAATTATAGGCTTTGGCTTTGAAGCCACCTTCTGATCTTCGGGCTGTTGCTGGTCAAAAGGTGACACATAAATGCGTTGGCCCTCGGGTGCTTAGAGGCTTCGGGTGGCTGGATGAAAAACCTGACTGTTGAGTGCCTTTGTGCAGTTATTGTTGCTTTATTTAGTGAGCTAGTGAGGTATTGGTGAAAATCTCCAACAGCCAAAGCCTGTGGAAGTTACCTCTGCGTTGTTGTGGCTGTCAGTGCTGATGGTGCAGTTGTGGTGACCCTACAATCCTGACAAGGTTCTGGAACGTGGCTGTGGCAGAAGACCCAAGCCACCGATGGACAAGCATGCCCCACACCACTGTATAAATGATTTTTAGTAATTCCCATCTTTGCATTGCAATCTCAGCCTAGGTTGCTGACCAGACTGAAAGCTAAGGAAGAACTTTGAATTTGGGGCTGAAACAACATGTATGCTTTGTCCATGGAAGACCTAAATGCGGTAAGAATATAGTTGGAGGGTCCGTCCCAACGGGTGCAGAAATCAGGGTGGTGAGAGTTGGAGTTTCTTTTAAAATCTTTTCACCCAAAAAAGTGGTATTTGCCTCTTCTCTTGGGTTGAAAATACGGATTCATGACAGGAGAACTGTATGGTTGTCTTGTATTCAATTAATAATTTACTAATTGTTGCAGTACTTCAATACAAACCATCCATCAGTGCAAGCCCTGCAGGCAGGGGATGGTTTCAGAGGTGATGTGTGTTCCTACCAGGACTCTGCCACAAAGGGTTTGTGTTACTGCTGGTCAGGTACACAGAAAGGGAGACCCTCGTTATGTTTCAGCTTAAATATAAATGTTGACTTAAGTGTCCCTAAAAGTTTCGGGTTAAACTTTGCTTCTAAAACAGGTAAGTGTTCCACTGTGGGCTCATCATATTTTTAGGCAATTGTGAAAAGTAACCTATGTTGCTCCAAGGTCTGAATGCTGATAAAAGTAAAGGAGATCAGTTCACGGTGTGCTTATCATGTTCAGTGGCCCTCAAGGATGTCATACGACAGGCTCTGCAAACCCTTCTGTGTGGATTTTTGGTGGGATTTGTTATTTCTCGTTACATAGCTCTCTGGGCAGGTGGCCCCTCGTGGGTTGAAGCCTTTGGAAAATCAGCTTGTCCTATCGCCTCTAGTCATTTGGACTCCAGGCCGGTAGTTAGTTAATGGCTTTGTACGCCCGGGTTATGCTTCTCTGGCTGAGATTTGAAAACAAAGCGCTTAAAAATGCCATGGGAAATGACAGTTCTGCAAAGGGCTGTGCAAGGAGGGGGATGGAGAGGCTCACAGCTGAGTTTGGGATTGTGCAGGTTTGTCTGAAACAGAGTTAATTTTCCACGCAGTTGAAATCTTTTCTGCTTTGTTTCGTTTCCCCGAGTCTGCCAGATGGGATGGAAGAGTTTGAGAGAAGATGCGATGCTGAACGGCACCAGGTGTCCGTGCCGAAAGTGGAGGAGCAGGATGTGGTAGGAATGGTGCTGGTGGCCGGGGTCCGTCCTGCAGGAGGTGGCCCAGGTCTGGCTACCAGACCTGCCCTGTCCGCTGCCCTCGTGCAGCAGGGCCCTTTGCATCCGCATCCATCAGCCTGTGTCTCAGAGCTGCGCTGTGAAGGGAGGGACTCGATCCCATGAGAAAGGAGAGGGTGTGCTTCTTTCCTTCCAGCTGGAAATAACTTTAAGCCTGATCTCCCCTTAGTTTGTTCTGTTTAGAATGATGTGAATAAAAGGGAAAATAATGGGATTTCTTTTTTTTTTTAAATCCATGGCTTTCTTACCACACCCCTGATGATCTCATCTTTTTAAATCTCAGACCTGCTTCTGTGTAACACAATCCTTGTCATTTTGTGACAGCTTATTGTATGCACGTTCTCTGTGCACCTCCTGATGTTAACTGCTTAGTATACCAGAGCAGGAGCTATTTTTACTGCTGTCAGTATTGTCGAGCTTTGCAGCGTTGGGTGTATCCTGTTCTGCATCGCGCATCAACAGAGCTGACAGACTTCAGAGGTATCGGGGATTTTTATTGCTGGTGGTGGTGGAGAGGGCAGACAAATGATGTGGATTAGCTTGTAAAAACCGTTTGGTTTTTTAGTCTCTAAAATTGATATGGGATTGAAAGAGTGTAAATCTGAAACGCTTCCTGTTGAGAATGCATTGATCAAATTGGTGTTTCCCAAGGGCTGTGGCAGTGGGGTGTGTTACTGTCACAGCTTTTTCTAGCCCTTTTCAGTCCCTATCGCAGCCCTGACACCGTCAGACCAGCCATGAGCAGGACACTCCTACGCTTACAACAGTGATTTTCCCTGTTTCTGGAAACAAGGATGAGGTGTAATCCTTACATGTGACTTTCCGCTCCCTTTTTGTATTTTAATGCGGGTGGTGAGTCTGTCTGTACATTCTCTTTACTAATGGCTCATAGACTTATTTACTGTGGAGATGAGAGTTAAGGTTGCTGACCGCCTCAAAGACTTCTCCTGGTTTTCTGTTCCTCAAACCTGACCTTGACTGAAGTTTCGCCAGGACACAACCCCTTGCCCAACAAGGTGAAGCAGCTGGCCAGGCTCATCGAGGCTTTTGGTGCCCATCGATCCCAATAGTGTCCGGAGCAGAGAGTGCAGGTCAGATCAGGCTACAGATACTGCCTGCCTGTATTTGAATGTGATGGCTTTTTTACCACTCTCTCCTGGAGCTTCTGTAAGCTGTGTGTTATCTGAAGAGACACGAGGCTGCTCCAGCCATCCCTGCTGAACCCAGAAAAAATGCTGGAGCTGATTAAACAGGCACATTCCCTCTGGAGATGGGCCTCCTTCGAGCAGAGGAATGTAGGTCATGGTTAAGTATATAAAATGGAAAAAAAGACTCCATTGTAATGGCAGCATTTCACCTAGATAATCCAGTGAGGTCCTCGCACTAATGGAAAACCTGTTCTTACATACACGCTATTTAATATGACTCATTAAGCAAACCTAATTAAGTAGCAGCTTCAGCCCTACTAAATGCCATGGCAAATGTGATTCTTAAGGCTCCATGGCTGGCATTCTGACCACCCCATCCGCCTGTCTGCTGTTTTCTCTGTCCAAATCCATGTTCTCAGCCTTTGGTGCCCCAGGCAAGGGTAAAGGAGGAAAGCAGCGAGGTGTGAGGCACTGGCAAGTACCTGAGAGGATAAAGGTAATGTTGCATACACAGCCATCTAAGCCAGGCACGTAGCTCCGGGGTAATGAGAATTGAATCTGGGCAGATGAATTGTGATGGATCTGGCTCTGCACAGAAAAGGGAGTGCTCGGTGTGCACTGCATGAATCTGCGGCAAAGGTGCACGTCATGACATGCAGGAGATCTTGTAATGCAGCCTGATAAGGGGCGAATAATAATAAAAAAATATCTGACAAATACCTGTCAGCAGTGAGTCTGAGGCTGGTGGTTATGTTATGCAGATGGTCACAGCCGAGGACCTTTTAGTACAGGATTCTGCCACATCAGGTGCCTTCTGGGTGTTTTTAGTTTGTGGTAAGAACACAATGTGTCACTTTATATTAATAGAAAAATATCCCTTTTGCAGCTTTTTCTGTGTATTCAGCATACTTTTAAATCTTGACGGTATCTTGCATGCGTGAGTATCTGAGTATATACTTAAGTACATGCAGAGCGTACTCCCTCAAATGAAGTAGTGCCGTGTTCTTGGCTTATTCTTCTCCGCTGTTTAATGGTGCACCTGATTTTTCATAGCAGCTGATGACACAGTGCCTTTAGAGACACAAAACTTGCCAAGCTGGGGAATCTTTTCGAGTGAAAATCGCTGTTGGACGCTTAGGAGTCTTCTGGCAGTGGCTGGTCTGAGTTGGTTTGAGTTGCTGCTGGAGGTTACGCATCTTTTTCAGAAGCCTGCCACATCCGAGGAGTACCCAGTGGCCATTAATGAGTAGGGGCAGTTTTAAGGGAGAGCCTAGTTTGTATGTCTAATTAGGAACGACAGCCCATAGAGTGCAGCCTGAGGCTTATCAGCCCACGAACCCTTCCCAGAACGTGGCTGGGCCTCGGCCTCTCGGAGCGGTTCTGCAGTGGTTGTGCTGACGCTGTTCAGTTCGCGCCGTGTGGCTTTGCAGTGACTCTGAAATCTGCTGTCCCGTCGCTACTTTCCGCAGTCACAGGCCTGCAGTTTTGTCTCCTTTTCAGGGGTTTGCAGGGCAGTCCTGCTGGGGGGTTTTGCATTTTGGCGGTGCTGGGTAGGGGCAGAGTTCAGTTCAGCTCCGTTTTGCTGGCAGCGTGCAGGAGGAGGCCGAGTGCTGCTCCAGCTGTCAGGGGAGCTCAGCTCTCTAAATCATCTTCTGAGGGTATTTTTATAGTGCTTGCAAACCTACCCGAACTGTGTTTATGGCTCAGTGTTTCACCGAGGTGGTGATGGACTGAAATCCCTGAAGTCATTAAAGCAAAGAACACATTATGTATATGGCACATAACGAAGAGTCTGGCAAAAGAGTTAAAGCAAAATACACACTTTCCTACTGTATTCGTGCATAGCAATATATCCTCAAAAAAGGGTATTCTAGGAAGTAGTCATCATGTGAATTACAGTTCCAGGAAATACAGGGCTCCATGTCAAGGATAATTGACCTTGTTTAAGACGGTAAAATGTATTTTGCAGAGGAGGCTATTGATTACATGTTCACCAGACTGTTTTTATTCTTTGGTGTGTAGATGCAAAGGCATCCAGATGTACAAAGCATGCATTTGGAGTCATTCCACTGTAGGGATGGCAATCAGTGGCTTTGTAATTGATTAGCTGCATCATTTGTCTTTAGTATTTTTTCCTCTTGGTTAAGAAATTCCCAAGAGACTGTTAGCACAGGTATAATGCAAGACTCAATATTGCATCTGTGCTAGGAATCTAGAGCCTTTCTGCTCTGAAAGGCATTTTTTTGTGTGTGTGGTTGGTTGTCTGGTTTTTTTTTAAGGGGAGAAAAAGAGCTTCTCACTGACTAGCTGTGTGTTTGGAGGCAGAACTGCTGACTTGAGGCAAACAGGCTTTCAGCTGCATTTTGCTCGTGCTGTCTGGAGCGAGCACTTAACTGCTCTGAGGGCAGCCTCAGCACAGCTGCTTACCACTCAGGGTACCCCTCGGAGTCCACGGAGGCGGGGAAAATACATCAGATGGACACCTCAGCTCATCTCAGACCTTAGGCTGAGCTCGCAGGTCTGAGGAGGGGTGCGAAGGATAAGGAGGGGACGCATGTGCTTTGTAACTGTGCGATATCTGACAGAGCTGCCAAGTCAAACGTGACATTCCCCAATGCCATTTCAGCATCTTTTCTAACCAGATCTGCGTTGAAATATCTTACAGGTGATGTCACTATCTGATGCTTGTTGTATTAGGCCAGGAAGAGGATGGAGACGTGCTCCCATGTTCCTGCTGAAGGTGTACAAATTTGGAGGTGGTGTTTTAAAAAACCTGCTAGGAGCAGCCTGCTGATCTGTATGCAGAGGTGAGGGATGCAGCAAAGCATCCCTTAAAACAGTTTTAAACCCCAGTTAGGAAAGTTCTGAGACTTTAGTCTTTGGCATCTATGGGGAGATAGTCAGCTCCAAGGTGAGTTCTGTTAACAGTCAATCTCCCCTTGCTTGCCCGTAAGAGGTGACCTTTTAGAAATGTTTTTAGTGAAGGGGCAGTTCCGTGTTTCTCTGAAAAGATGGAAGATTTCAGTTTCCTGGCTGGCTTAGAAGTGTGTTACTGCCCCGGGGACCCTGCAGGGTCTCCTGAACGCCTAAACCATTCTTGAAAACTGGATTGGAGCATCTTGGGCGATATTTTTTCCCAGTGATTTGTGGTTGCTGTACAGCTGTTTGGCTGTGTTATGATGTAGAGCGTGTGTGGAGTTGAGGAGCATAAAGATATACTCCTACGAGAAGTGTAGTGTTGTCTGTGTGCCATGTCCAGGGGAGAACCAGACTGGCAAGGAGTCATGCAGATATAAAGGATTTTGCCCTTAAAACCTGTGTGCAGGGAGGTATTAATAATGCAGCTTCAGGTTTAGAATGGGAACTGTGTGTACTTCATACAAAACCAGGGAACATCTGGCTTTATTGCTCCTCTGGTTTCTGTGCCATTGCTGAAAGTGTTTACTGATACCAGGGGCTCAGTGACTCCTGTGAGCCATCTATATATGTGCTTTTTGGTTGCTCAGTTGTGAAGGAAGGGACAGGCAGAAAAGAAGATTCCCTGAGCTATAACCTTGAATTATTGTCACGTCAATAACCGAATGGATACCTGCGGAGTAACACAGGGAGGTGTTTCCATGCAGATGTTGGATGTTCTGCTCGGCAAATGCTGTGTTGTCTTAGGTTGCTGGCACAAATCTGAAGAGCTTATGATGAATGGTTTAGAAGTCAGCGTAGAAAACACCTGGAGGCAAAATGAGATAGTAGCGTTGTGCGATCGCATTGATGGGTTTTAAATATGATGTTGAAAGCTTTATGCTTTGACTGAAAGGATAAAGGAGGAAAAAGTCAGTCCACTAAACTTAGTGTGCAAGGGGGATGAAAATGTTCTGCTCCAACAGTATTAAGCTGGACTCTGAAGGGTTTTTACACTTCCGTCCCTGTTGCATTGTTGCTGCCACCAATCCTGGTGAGATCTTCTCAGTTATTGAAGGGAATTGAATGTTCGTTGGAAGCGATGAATTAAACGTGCTGTGGCTGGGAGATGTTTTAGTCTTCCCCCAGCCATTCTGCAAGTGTTGAATCCACCCCTTGAATAAAAAGGCATGTAACAGCCCAGGGATTCCAGAAATTCAGTCATCAAATAACCGGGCTTCTGTAGCCTGGTGTATGGATTCAGTAGGGGCTGTTCCTTTTTGTAATGGCCAATACAGCATTTATGTATGGGGAGGGTAACTGAAACTCTTTCAGTGAATAGAAAATGCAGCTGAGGTTTTTTGGGCAATGATGCAATAGTGCTGCATTGTCCCAGCAGCATTCACACACTCCTGCCGTGTGAGCTGGGGGAGTGGCTTTGCTGTTTGTGGGAATAAATGTGTGCTGGGGATACCCATGCTGGCACTGAATTTTGGGTGCGTTCTCTCACATTCCAGAGGCTGCCTGAGCTGGTCATAAAGGCTCTTTTTTCTTTTAAACCAATATATGACAGCCGTGGATAGAGCTGGTTCAGAAGGCGTGTTATTTAACAGAAAGCCTTTGCTGAACGCTTGCTGTGTTTTGCAGCTAGCGTTAGCCACTGCATCTCTTAAAACAGCACTTGCCTTTGCTCTGTGTGGGGAGGGACTGGAGAGGTGACCCTGGACCTGTGTCCTGGCGAGGAGGCAGGATGCTGGTTTCCTTGCAAATTAAATTTCAGTTTTCCCAAATGCTCTTAATCACTGGCTGTGAAAACTGCCTCCGTCTCCAGCCTAAGCATCCTGTATTTCCCAGCTAAGCCGGCAAATTCACCCAGGTCCTGATCCACTTTGTTGAATTCGCTGCTCTGCCTCTTTTCCCTGGGCTTCAGGCAGCCTGTCCGTGCAGCGTTCCTCGTGTGTAACGGAGCAGCCGGGCACTGCGGTGTGTTTGGGGAGTGTGTTCTGCATGTGGGACCGACCTGGAATATTTCTCCAGGGGATGCTCTCGTTCCAGAGCAGGCGTGAAGCTACAGGAGACCTGTCAGCTCCGCACACTCGCTGCCCAGGACTGATGGGGAGCCTAGCGTGACACAGCATTCGCCGTGCTTTCAGCTAGAGCTATTTATACATCGCTTTTCAGTGTTATTTTGTCTCCTCTAGGCGATTCTGTACTTGATAAAATAATACTGCTTGAGTTCATTAAATTTGCCGCAGTTCCTGGACCTAGATGAGTATTTTGGCTCTGTGGCAGCGCTGGACCTCTGTGTCCAAACGCGTGAGGGAATTTCATCGGTAAGGTATGTCTGGATTCAGTCGCCTAAGGCAGTTTGACCTGCAAACTGGACTTGTGCTGGTTCTTAGGTTTGAACCAAACCTGGCACACTAGGGTTTTAAGGATAATAGGCTAATATCTTCCCTCTCTCCTAGCAGAGAGAATTGCAGCAATTGTGAAACATGACTGTCTGTGTTTGGGGGAAGGGACTCCTGCGAGGGTGGTAGTGGAGGCTCTGGGTGAAAGAAAGGAAAAGAAGAGTGGGCTGTATTACACTAACCGTCCTGTGTCAACCTCCTACGTTCGGGTGTCGCATGGCTGACATCCTATCAAAGAGCTCTGGCTGTGTCCGGAATTTTAAGCAGCTTTATAAATAGCGTTGCTCAAACCGCCTGTGTGTTCAGAGACTGTGAAGGACTGGGGTAGACCAAAATATTATCAGTTTGGTTTTTGAACCAGTCCAAAAACTGGAGCAAGAAAGAGTGGAAACCTGGAATGTGGAAGCACCCATGGGTTATTTTCCTCTGCAGTGCAAAGCACACATATCTGGGAAGGGGGTCTGTTAGAGGCAGCATTGCTGGAGATTGCTGTGAGACTCATAAAGCACGAATATATGAATCTTGTTAAGGCATCTCAAACTATTCTTTCTCTCCTACTTGCCTGCTGTCTTAAAGCTGCTTGCAGGTTATGCTGTCTCTGAATAATTGCGAACAATTAGAAGCTAATTTAAATGGCTGGTTTGTATTCACAGCAGCAGCATATGAGCTAACCAGCTGGAAAGCAGACACGGTGATTTTCTATTGATATGTCTCCCTCTTGTTGTTCCCTGGCAGTTTTGGCAAGGTGCATTTTTGCTGTGGGCCGGTAAGGAGTTGTTCCTGCACACTGCTGACCTGATTGCAAGGGGAGAGGGGATGCTTCATGCCCTAGCGCAGAGTTACACCGACCAGCAAAGTCCAGGTTTGGCTCAACAGAAAAGCCCCCCCCCCGGTTTCCTCCAGTAATGGAGTAAAGGAATATTTCTCCTGGATATGCTCTTTATTCTTACTGCTAAAGATGTAGATGGTGCAGTGCACTTACCGTGACTCAGGAGTGAACTGGTCAGCAATAGTCACACAGATTTCCTCACAGCATCCTTTTTCTCCTCTGGAAAGGCAGGTGGAGGTTCAGGCAGCCCCACTCTTTCCTCCAGGCCTGGCAATGTGCCCCAAATGCTGCTCAGAGTGGCAGGTGACTAATTTTTACACCGCTGATGCTGTCCAGATGGCAACCCCAGCGCCATCCAGCAAGAAGGTGGAAAACCTGTTGTGTGGTAACTGCCATCTCCCTCCCAAGGCAACCATTTGAGGAATTCTTTTTGCTTCAGGTAAATGAAAGAGCTACTGGACAGGTTCTTTCACCACACAAGGACGACACAGCTTAATTGGCGAGCTCAAACAGAGGCTGTTTGGAATTCCAGGAATCCACACAGGTGGCTGAAATGGGCATCTGCTGTCACACTGGCTGGTACTGGCATCTGGGTGAGCTGCTCCTTGGAGCCTCTTCTAGCAGTCAAATGCATCTCACTTAAACTTTGTTAGGTCCTGCCAAAAAGATCAGCACAGCCCTTGCTTTCACCTGGATGCTTAGGTGTTCACCAGTTTCCACAGCCATCCCCTTAGGTCTTGTTTGAACTGGGTATCTCTCGATAAGCTGGGCTTGGGTGTCTGTGGAGGTGCTGCACTCCTCACCTACTCTCTTGGTGCGGTTGCTAGCTTTGACCTGTGTTTCAGATCAGGCCTTACTGAGAGAGTGTTGAGGCAGAGAAGTATTTATTGCCTGATGTGCTGACAAAATGTTGTCTACTTACTGCTTCCCACCAGCTTCTCCTGTGTCTTTAGCCGCAGCCTCATGTGGGTTTTTTCAGGTAACAGTGCCATCTGGTGCTGGAGCACTGCTCTTTATCAAGTTTTTCTCAAATTCTTAGGCAGAGGTAGTAGGACAGTATTGCTTTTAATCAGCCATCTTACTCTAAGGAAATGGGAGGAGTGTCCTGTGCCGATCTGTGCTGTTGGGACATTGCACCTGGAGGAGATCCTTTAGGCCTGTCTTGGCTTTTCTGTTAAACTGATGTTCCTAGGACTGCTGTACTCAGAAGACTGGGTACACGAAGCAAGAAGTGTAACACTGAGATGGGGAATCATCTCTTTTACTATGAACTGCTGCTAAGAAGAAAAATCGGATGTTTAGATTAAATCCTGTAATTGGGGATATCTTTGAAAGATTCCCCATAGGACTCTTAAGTGGCTTATTGCTAGACTTACTAGTCAGTAAATCTCCTCTTACAATATCTTTCCCTATTTTATAGTCATAGCAATGTATTTTTAAACTTTAGCTTTCCATATCTTTATGCTGAGCATCATGATCATGTTCATTCTTTCTGAATTATTTTTCAGGTCTCTTTTTTGCACACACAGGGTTCGCTTTGCATTCCCACGTGGAAAGGCCTGGTTATTAGTTGATGTGAGTTTATGCGATGTAAGCCTGTCTAAACAAATAATTCAGCAGCGCTTGATGACAAGATTGGGCAAGTTCAGACTTTTCTGTAACTCTTCCCAGTTGCGCTGAAGATCACTGTTGCCTGTGGAGTCTAGAAAGCTCATTAGGATGTTGAACTCCTATTTGCCGCTTTACCCCTTCTTCAAGTGTCTAACCCATGCCAGCAGGTTCCCTGTTGCCACATCTCTCTTGTGATGAGTGATGATGCTCAATTTCTACATGCGAGGTTGAAATGTGAGACTAAGGATGCTGAAAAGCTGTGAGTTGCTGGTTAGAGGTGGGAAGGTGGATTTGTGCAGCTCTTCTTGTTCTCCCTCCAGGATCCTTCTCTCTCCCAACTGTGCTGCTGCCTCTACTGGGAATTGCTCCTAAACCTACTTATTTTCCTTTAAGTAATAACCCAGTAACCCTTCTGTCATCTTGTCTTCCTTCCCTTGAATTATTGCCTTGTACTTTGTCTTCAGTTTGAGATTGGTGCGTTTACCAGGCCACAGAATCTGTCTTGCAGTGTTTTCCGTAATGTCATGTAAATTTGCAGAGCTACAGAAGTGATTTGTTGCCAGTATAATAAATAATGCTTGACAGTCCTGGACAAGGGAGATCCAAGTGAAAGATTTACTTTTGCTAAGCAAAAGATTTATATTAAAGCCGGATTCCTCTGCCCCAGAGCACAGCATTTACCCACATTATAATTAAACTGAACTTTTGTTGCATCCAGTGATTTGTTCAGACTTTTTAGCCAAATTCCACTTCTTGGAAAAGGAAAGCAGAGCCTTTCGGTGTCTGTCTGCCAGAAGGCTCAAAGGTGATATTTGTTGGGAAGGGGGGGAAGATGCTGCAGTGTATTGCTATGGGTGAAGGACCAGAACTATGCTGCAGGAGGGATTTTGTATCTACAGAGGATGGAAAGATATTCTGCCACCAGAGAACTCTACTACCAAGTAGCAGAGGGGAAAGAAAACAACCCAAACAGGTAGGGTGATTAGAAATGTAGATGGGGACAAAAGTAGCTCCAAGTCCATTGTAGGTAGAGGTGTAGATAGAGGAGGCTCAGGGAGCTTCAGCATGTAGCTGGAAGGAATACAACTGAATGGCACAACTTGAGGTTTGTGTGTCTCCATAATATGTCATAAAGACAAATTAAAGAGCTGTCAGTTTATCTTGCAGAACGGCAGGTCCCCGGGGAGGCGCGCTGTGTTGGGAGACTATGGAACTCATGAGACAGCTGGATTTGGAAGCTGCTGGCGGAACAGGCCTTCCCGCGGCACTAGCAGTGTTGGAAGGGAACTGCCGTGCGGAGCCAATGGTTGGATTCTCGTTTCTCAGATTGCCCATCTCCCGTGGGTGTTCTTCTCTAAGAAAGGTGGGAGTCTCCACCACCTCCCATCTCAAACAGATTTTGGACTTTTTGTCTGGAAGAGCCACAGACCCCATGTGCTCGTCATGTAGGAGTAGCCAGGAGCTTTCCTGGGCAGAACTTCTGTGCCAGCGAGGGCAGAAGATTTATTCTCGTAGTTTTGCAGCTGCATCCCTCAAAGGTTGTTTTTAAAACGCCCTGTATTGTTCAGCTCTTCTGGGCAGCAGAATAGTAGTCTTTCTTCTCCCCGTTCTCCCATCTTCTTTCCCAGTAAAACCCAGTGTGGTTGGAAACCTCGTGGTATTGAAGTGGCACATGTTGTTTCACTTGTAGATGTTGCCGTGTGAACCAAATCTGAGCTTCCCTGGGATTCTCTGCTCTTGCTGCTTTATCCTCTCTCCTCCTGCTTTTTAGACTGCTCATGTGCAGCACAATACGATCAATGTGACAGAAGTCTTCAAGGGAAGTGAACTTTGTATGTGAAACATATTTTTCCCCGAGAGTAGTATCTGATGCCACTGGTAATGTGTTGATACTGAAGTTTATATTAAAAATATCTTGGCTTCAGATCTTCTGGGTCTTTGAATCTCTGAACCTTTGTCATCTAACTCCATGCTATATTTGGACAGCTGACTTGCTATTTTAGACACCTCATTTGGGTTTGAATAAAACCAGCTTGTGTCGAGATGATTGCTACGCTGCTGTTTTAGCTGAAGTGTTTGGGTGTGTAGTCAGACCTTAGTTTTTTAAAAAAAAAAAGAATAAGAACAATTGTGGGATGCTGAGCTGGGCTGGGTGCTGCCAGCCGTGCTCTCCTATCCCACCGCCACCACCACCCGTCCCACAGCCACCCGTGCAGCTGTTGAGCTGCTCCAGGTTACAGCTGGACATAGTTCAGTTGGCATGTTTTTATTTTCTCTTCGTGCCCAGGACTGCAGCTGCTGGTGGCCAGGACCTGCTTCACGTAGCGAGGAAGCTTCCCCTGAACCTCCCGTAAGAGCCATGCGGTCAACCCACTCACAAACCAGTGCTGCGTGGTGCAGGTTTCTGAAATGCAGCTTCACCGCTGGAGAAAAGGACGTAATAGCTTTCAAGTTTAGAAAGCAGGTGGAAATACGGTACACCATGTTCTGCTTCACGTGGGCTTCCAAGTGCTGAGAAGCCACATGGTTCAAAAGACGGATGAGGCGCCCGTCAGCTGCATGAGGCAAGGTGGTATGGTTTCATAGCACTTGGATTAGGCTTTAACTGATTATGGAGCATCCCTTGAGTGTGTAGTGAGATTTAGAGAGCTCTGTGGTACCTTGGTACCTGGTGCTGCAGTAGACCTTAAGATTTGCTTTTAACCTGTGGTTTTTCTTTTGCCCCTGAACATTGATGCTACAAGTTTCCCTGACGACTTTCAAGCTAACACGTAGATACTGTCCCTTCGAAACAGCAATATTACTGTGGGGATTGTAGGACACTGGCAGCCAGAGTTGGTGACCTGGAGCGATGTCGCAAGGAGAGGATTGATTTTTAACTCCAGAACAGACTCAGCCAGTTCACTGGCCAGGAGCACTCTCCAGTGCAGTTTAAAAAAACCTCTATATGTGCGAGACTAAAATCCTAACTGTTAAACTTGGAAAGAAATCGGATATCTAGGTCATCTTGCCTCCACCATGACATTTGTCCATTGGCACAAAAAAAGCGTGGTGTGTTTTCTATGTATAATACCTTGTCTTGACTGAAAAGGAGACCGTAGTATGGTAATACATCCAAAAGGCATCACTTATTATTTTTCCCCTCACACTTTCTTTTGTAGTTCCACTGAGAGAACTCACCATCCATATTATAAGACAGGCTTTATAAACTTGCAAGTAACTTTTTTTACTTTTTTTGTTTGCTAATGTAGGAGGAGGAGGACGGTGGTTTAAATGAGATCAGTTACACAAGATGTACGAGGAAGGTGCTGGGACATGGGAGATGGAGAAATCGCCCAGACTGAATAGTGGTAGCAGGTCTGAGCTTGGCTTCCCTGCCCTCGCGGAGGTGACCACTGCTTGCCACTCCTTGCTTAACTCTGATGGCGGAACCATCATAGATAGTTCACTGCTGACTCAGACAAAATCTCAACCATCAGATAGTTTGGGTAAATATATAGAGTTTCATCTCTAGCACTATGCTTTCCTCTGTTTTTTTTTTCCAGTGCCTTGTATTCCTGTTTTCACAAGCAGTTACCAAAGGAGGGTGGGTGTGTGCTGCTTTTCCTCCATCCTTATGTGCTTATTCCCAGAGCTCTTGTTTTGGAGGATGAAATCTGGAATGCATTTGGAATAGAAACTGATGTTCTCACCGCGGTGATTGTGTTGGAGGTAGAGGCCATGGGATCACACTAGCACCCTGGAGCAAATTTTATTCTTTGTTGGTCAGACATTGACTTATTTAACATACATGAACGTGAATTTATTTTTTAAAAAGGTGACACAAACCATGCCTCGTGTTTGAGGTGCTGGGAGGGTGTCGAGCCCAGCCGGTAATGCAGGAGTGCGGGATTAGCTGAGAGCATCTCCAAGAACCTGGTATTTCTCATTCTTAGGGCTAGTATCTAGATGCATGGCTAGAACATAAAACTAGTCGTGTTAATACTGACTTTCACAGAGGTAATTATAGCAACTGAGCTGTAAGTACCTATTTTTAAAGTGCTTCTCCACTATTGAGTTCCCTCGCTGCTGAACGAGGGGCCTGACCTTGGGCTGGCGATCCCACCGCTCTGGGTCCAACAGCCGAGAGGCGGAATGGCTGAACTGTCCTGTGTTCATCGTCAGCCATCCTGGCTTCCTCTGGCCGGGTTTCTGCTGGGTTTTGGTGATCTTTTGTGTGATGGCAGACCTGCTAAGTATTTATTGTTGATGCTGGTGTTCTGCTGACTGCTTGGCTTGCTTATCCTAGCGACTGAGGCAGGTGGGTCTGGCACATGAAGCTGCAAATAGTTCTGCTGCTTTTAAAAAAATCAAGGGATCTGAAAACAGATTAAATGTAGCCCCCCTGCAGAGAAAGTTTTATGCCTTGTTTTGGGAAGGATTTGTGTAATTGTATCATTCAGGATCACAAAATGGGAAAGCTACTAATTTACAACTTTTATAATTTACCAGAGCTGACTAACACACAAATATTGCTGCTGCCAGGTAGTGTCAGATCATCTTGTCAGTCTGTATTCTTCAGACGCTGCTTAATACAGAACAGAACGGTATGGCTCAATGATACGTTGAAACATGCATCAATTTAAACACCATGTGTCAGAGATTAAATTGCCCTAATGCATGTTGAAATGAAAGTATCGTTATACACTTGGAGCTCTGCAGCAAGAAAACTCCAGTTAAAATACCCAAACTGCTGCTCACGTGTGAGCGCTTACTGGAATGTGAATATTGCTGCCTACTTCTGGATGTTAAGAGCCTATCTATACAGTACTTATTTTAACAGAGAACTTTAGGAAGCTGTATAAAAATTGATGTGCGTGTGTGTATACATATATATATACCCTGGTGGGATGTGGGAGGCAATGCAAACACTTCCACAATCCAGAAATGGGCTGTGGGAAGCTTCAGGTTTCCCACTCTGGTGGAGTTCCGACTCCAGAAGCCAGGTCTAAAAGCCTCGCTGGCTGTCTCTCTTCCTCTCTTACTGAAACACACAATCAAGAAGGCAATAAATAGGCAGGTACTTTGGTTTGATTGCAGATCCTGTCCTTGGATTATAGATTTATCTAATTTAGCAAAGCAGGATGTAAGCCAAGGTGTGGGTTAGGACAAAATGCTGACAAGGCACAGTGGAATTTGGACTGGGGGGGTAAGCAAAGAAAAGCACTGAATGCAGCACCGGTGCAGAAATGGATTCTGAAATTAGGATGTGAAACAGGCTCTGTGCCTGATGCCGCATTCACGTGGTGCTTCACAAAACCTGTGGTGTGTAATTGGTGTATTTGCAGGGTTCGGAATGATATGCCGATGCAAATATGTTCTTGAGCACTGAAAGGCAGGTGAGATTCTCCCTGTTCAGCAGAAGAAAATCTTAACTGAGTTACTGGGAGGCTGAGCAAGCCTGAAATTAGAGCTCAATCCCATGGATTTCTGATTCATGTGCTTCAGATGTTAACCCTCGTGTGGCATTTTCATAGCGTATTCGATGGCAAATGCGTTTTGTAGTTTTGAGCTTGTTGATAACACTTATTGAAGTAGCCAGGGAGTAGTCTTGAGATCACTGGAACAGCTTGGGGAAGGACCACTTTTGAGGGACATCACTTGGTCAACGGGCCAGTACTCACTGGGGATTCATTAAGTGATACCTTCCCATACCAGTACCGATTCCTGATGTCCAGAGCTCTCGACGTACTGGTGTGACGTGTGTAATGATGGTCCAGTTTCATCTTTGGTGCCAGCACTAGCTCTTTCCCAGCGAAGCTGGAGTATGAGCAGTGCTGTGGCTTCATCCATGCCCTTACTGATGTTTTGTGTTACCTGCGTGGACCTGGGGGCTCCTGAGGACAGCAGCACCTGTTTATTTATTTTTTTAATTTTTTTAAATTATTATTATCTTCTTTTTTTAAGTCAAATGCTTACTGTAGTGAATTTGGCACCAAAGCCAGCTCTCCTGTGAGCTAAGTCTTCTCACTGTACGGTATCTTGCTTAAAATTTTCCAGGCCAAACAGGGTCTCCACAGATACTTTGGGGTATCCTGGGTGAAAAGCGTGCAGGATAAGACACAAACTGTGGTGTGATGCGCTTATTCCCGTGTCTTCTGTCTTCTCCAGCACATAGACTGGATGTGGGTGGGAAATGCTGTGTGATGCAGACGGAGGAAGGGTGACACTTGAAGCAATGAATAAGGCAGAATGTCTGCACCCTTTGCGATGAGGCTGCTGACTTAGAGCACAGGTTGCCTGCTTGCTGTGTTTCAGATCTGTCCATTGGGTTTTGCAGAAATGCCAAGGGGGTTAACTCCATGTATGAAGTACCTCAGCATCCTCTGCCGAAAACCTGCTCAGTCTGGAGGAATGCGATACTGCGCATTGGTATTTGTCATGTTATTTGTGACCAGGTATCATCTGGGGTCACTAAATTCAGTGTCTCTCTCTCTCTCCCCTTAGCTGAAGCTTGAAGATCGCTCTGTGGTCCCTCGAGATGTGGTCAGACACAGAAGCTCCAGCGTAAGTGCTTTTTTCTTTATCCCTTTTTGATCATGATACTGCTGCATGGATTTCTAAGACTTGCCAAATTGCCTGAATGGAAATGCTTTGAGCATGTACTATTTTTAGTGTGTTTGATAGACCTAGCTGCATCCTTTGAAAATGAAATGCTGATAAGGCTGCCTCTCTACTGTTGCATATCAGCAAAGGTCCCCTGAGTAAGCAAGCCTGATAATGTCATATAATGAGATGAGAAGCTTGTCTGTCTCACCATCCTTTATGTTTTAAATCAATCCATTCTGAGATGTGAGGACGGCAGACCTTCTCTCCTGGACCTAATGGGGAGGCTGGAGTGGAGGCACATTACGTTACACTGTGTGCAATGGTGGAGACTTTGCAGGGAATATTTTCAGGGAGACCTCCCAGTCTGCAGTGTGCACCATCTTGTCCAATTTCTTTCCGAAATATAGCAAATCCCAACACTGCTGAAGCACCTGGCACAACTAGGTTTGCAGAAAGCAAGCTGGTTCTTAGCAGCCTATAATCATTACCTTCCCTCTACCTGAATACTACTTTAATTCCTAATCATTCTGTTCTAGTTATACAGCATCTATGCTTATCAGAGATGTGTGGATTTGGGTTTTTTGTGTGTGTAGGGAATACTGGGAACATTGTTCAGATCGATGATGGGCTGAGATGTGGTCTCTTTAGCGGCTTAGCTGGGTTGGCACAGCTAACCTCTAACCCTGAGCCATCTGGCCGGCCATGTGCACACCAGCGGCTTCTCTTGACTCGCGTCCAGCGATGTGGCCACCACGGCTGTGATGAAGCAGGCAGCTGGCCGCGTGGCGTGCGGCCTGCTGCGGGGATGGGGAAGCCGTTCTCTGACCTGGGTTGGGGGTTTTTTTTAATTGACAAAAAAGGCTTCATTAAAAAAAACAACCCACAACACAAAACCGAAAAACAAAAAACCCACTCCTTTTTTGCACAGAATGTTCCAAAGAGAAGAAAAGGGAGGAAAAACCTGAAGGGTAATTTGAAAAATACTGTGACAAAATATTTCCTTAAGAAATTTAGTTCTTGTTTGAAATGGAAATTTGAAGTAGACATCTTACTAAAATTGCGGCTTTATGAAAGTGTTTTAATCGAAAACAAAGAACTGTTAGCAAATTGAAATATCAGCTGTTCGGGGCGTTGTACGTGGCACAGCTGGACTCTATAGTGTATCCTTCTCACTCAGAAGGATGCTCAGAGTCCTGCCTAAACTGTTTGTTCCTAATGCTGCTTGAAGTCACTTTAAGCGTTCAGGACAACGAGTTGTTCTCTTGGCAAACATGGAATGTGTTGCTTTTTTTGCCATTTCCATACTCATCTGAACAGAAACTGGCTTCTCTGGCTTGCTGCACATGTATCAGTAGATACATTCTCAGCAATTGGTTTTGCGCACTCCTTTATTGTCTGTTTGCGTGTTTAAATACTCACTTTTGCTCGACCATTTTTATTAGTGGCAGATAACCTCACTTTTTTAATTGGTGGAGTGGTGAGGGTATAACTCAATTTTTACTCTCCCCTCTATTCAAAAGCATAATGAATCTGAAGATGACTTTTGCTTCACCTTCCCCTCAAGTGTATTCTCAGTGTCAATGGTAAATGAAACAAACTCCTTTTATCCCAAAGACCACCTTCACTTTGTTGATCGGATGTATTGCATAAATCAAAAAAGCATTTAAAACAGAAAATCTGCAAGTATCAGCCTGCCGAATTCAGGATGTGGGTGGTTGCCCTGCACCAGTTGGCCTGGCAAATGCATAATGTGGAACTTATTCTGTATTCACCACACTCTCTTAGGGCTTGTGTTTAACCTTGGGTGGGAAGGACTCAAAATCCTCTGTTCTTCAAGAGGAGGGAGCAGAGTCAAATTCATGTGCTGCTTGTCCAGCACAGAAAGTGGGGAAACTCTGCTTTGGGGGTAACACATAAAATGAGACCATTTTCTCTGAATGCAGTTGGGCCTGTAAGTCTAATCCAGCTGGATGAGAGGTGGTGAAGGTGGCAGAGTTCATTTTTCCAAGTGATACACTAATTTGGGGGAAAGAATATAAGTAGGTCTGTAATCTGTCGGACAGCTGGATTTTGTTGCTGTTCCTTGTAAATAAAGGAAAAAATAAAGATCGCCTTGTTAGAAAAGAGTGTGTTGAGGGCAAGAGTAGAAGGCTGAGAGGTAGCAGATATGGGACTGAAGCTCATGCTTGCTGAGCTGCTGTTCATTTCATTTGGCCACTCCTTTAACAGGAGCATCTAACGAACAGGACGGTTATATTGGAGCAGGCTGGTGGGAGCCGTGCTCTGACCACAGAGCTGCCCTGGAAGGCAAGGGACGAGTTGGTGACTCGTCGCTCCGGGACGGTGTCGCTGAGCGCAGCTGTAATTGCACAGTGATTCAGCAGAACCCCTCCGCCTGCAGATCTGTCGCAGGCTGATGTTTCATGTGACAGTGAAATAAAGAACTTCATAATAAACAAAGGTTCGGTGGCAGGTGAGGGAGGAGACCTGGGACTCACAGCCCTGTAGCTTGTGGGGCTGCTTCACAACATCGATCTCTGCTTTCTTAACCACAGACAGTGCTCTGCTCGCTCAAGCGTTTTGTAACTGGAAGGGGAAACAAGATGAACTAAACCCAGCACTTTTGCCCTGGAAAGGTGGCACCCAGCTGTGATAGATGGGAGACACATTTGTAGGGTGGTGCCAGCACCTTCTCCATGGGGAAACTGTCAGAGAATGGACAAAGGCTATTGGTGTATGTCAGTGGCCCCAGTCCTGGTTTTATTACTTGTTTATTCTTAAACCATCAATAAAAGAGGGGATTTAGGCCCAGAGACAAGGTGATCCACAGAAACTGCAGGTGTTGGATTGTATTGTGTCTCAGAGCTGCTGTCATGTTGGCTGCTGATACAGGAAAAATTAATTCTGAAATGCTCAGTGTTGGTAGGGCGAGGGTTTTATTTATTTAGGTTTTTTTACGTTCTGACTACTAAGAAATGTAAGACACGGGGCCTGAACTGCAAAGCACAGGCAGAGGGTGGACTGGACATACTTAATTTAGTTTAATCCGGAGGAAAAGCAGGGTGGGCGATTGTGTTCTGGGCTGCAGAAGCTGTGGGTTTGTTGAGCAGGTGCCACTTCTGAGCAGGCCTTGCTCATCCTACGGCTCCAGTCCTGCTGGCAGCAGCTGTCGTGAATCCCATTGTTCTGGCAAACCCTTTTCAGGCGAGGCTATGGTGCAGCTCTGGGCTCTGTCCTGCAGCCCGTGCAGGCTGCGAGCTGCGTGATGCTCAGCTGCTGTGTCTAACGATAGAGCTTGGAAAGGCTGCCTTTGCTTCCCAGCCTTTCTAGAAAGAAATGGGAGTGATACATGGAGCAGCTGGAGGGAGTGAGCAGGTCCTGCTCTCCTCCTCGCCGCCTCCCGGGGATGTGGAGCGCGGGTTTGTGTGTTGCAGCAGACAGGTGGAAAACACGTCAGCCAAACGGGCTGAGCAGTCTGTCCAGGAATTATCCTGGACCGCGGGTGTCTGTAGGGTGTCTTTGCTCTCATTACCAGTCCTTGAGTTGAGACGGGATTAGATGAGCGCCAGAAAACTCCTCGCCTCCCAAAAGGGCTGCCCAGGGCTCCGAGTGAAAGCCTTGAATAAATATTTAACATGGTCGAAAGAACAGCGTGTTTGTAAGTGGACTGAGCAAACAAATCCACTTCTCACGGGGTATAAGCCCTTCGAGTGTTACGCTCAAGTCCTGTTGGAGCAGAGTCCTTGATGTTCGAGATAAGGAGACAGCTTCAGAATTTGCTGATAGCAGGGCAGTTGTCGTGCTGGCCCTCAGTCAGCTTCTATAATGGACTTGTGGTCTTTAATAAATAAGAGTATCGATTGTCCCAGCTGTCAGGAGCCAGGGCAGCTGCCGTGTTTGACAGTGTTTGGGTTAGCAGCCCTTCCTTGCAGGCCTGTGCCATATGTGTGAGCAACGTGCATATTGCGTGCTCCCTGCCAAACTATCCCCAGAAGGCTCTCGACAGCATGCATTATTTTCCTGGGGACAAAAAGGATTAAAACTTTGCTAAAAAGTGAGGGGACTAATGACAACCATCTCATGGTTGGACCAACTGTAAGTTATCTGGCTTGAAACCTTGAAATCTGATGAAAGGTGCCAGATTTTTTTTTTTTGATGGCAGCAAGTGAAGGCCATTTATGTCCTCCTGGAAAATTTTTATGTGAGAAGTCACAGATAGCTTTAAAGGCTTTCTCTTGTGTTCTGGGGTTGATTTTTCTACCTCTGCTGACTCACATCAATGCCTGCAGGATGGTCCTATGGAGTTGCAGAGATCTACTGGGTTGAATAGACCAAGGAGTCACACAGATCTTAAAGCCAGTAAATGCGAATCCTCTGATGTAGCGTGGTCTTATTTGGCCAGATGCAGGAGTCTCTGGACTGCTGCACTAGCAACCATTGCAAATTTTAACTGGGAAGAGAACACTACAGGTCTTTAATAGTGATCTCACCTTCTGAGTTGTCTTAGGGTCATGTGAAATGCCCCTTCAGAACAAGGGTCTGAAGGGTGCAAGGAGGGTTTTTACTCTTGAGACTTGTCTCTGCCCTTCCCATCTGTACACAGAGCATGTACGTGTAGATGTAGGACCTTCCGTGAGTGATAAAGCCTTTTTCTCTTTTGTGTTTCCAGGACAGCCAGTGTGGGACTGTAATTGATGTCAACATAGAGTGTGCTGTGAAGCTGGTCGGAACCAACTGCATCCTCTACCCTGTCAACAGCAAAGACCTGCAACACATCTGGGTGAGAACACGGCCGAGACACACGTGGGAGCCAGGGCTGCGTGGCGTGGAGGGACACTGCTGTGTTCCAAGTGACACATGCAAGGGAGGCATCCATATAGCGCAAGATGCATCTGCAGTTTGGTTTTATTTTAAACTTAGCGTAAGCATCCTCCCTGGAAGGCAGCGATGCAGCATTGCCTCATCTCCCCATCTGTTCTGTGTCTCTGATCACACCGCTGAGACCAAATTGACGTGGAGAGGGCTGGGTTGACATTAAATGGTGTGAGAACTTCTGCACTGGGATGGGCTGGTGTGACAACCTGACTGGGGCAGCCCCATGGCAGTGGCATGGAGCTGCAGTCTTGTTAAACAAACTAAAAATGCTGGGAGGAGTCAAGAATCTTTCTGTTGACCTGGAACAGTCTGAAATGTTCCAGGTTCTCCCTCTTGAGGGGGTGGATGATTTTTCCAGAGACCAGGTGGGGTGGGATTTCATAATGCTTTATCTTCAGAGAAAAAGGTAGTTTGGGAGTGAAGAGCAGAAGTGTCACAACCTTTCTCAAGAAACAGCTTGTGGAAGGGCAGTGGGACACAGGCTTCTCTGCTTGGGGTGGAATATTAGGCTCAGTAATAAAAAATCATTGTTAATATTGCCTAAAGGCAAGCGTGACTTAGAAAGTTTAAGATCTAAAGAAAAAAATCCCAGAAAGCCTGAGCTGTTTAACTGGAGAATCCAGGCTGCATGCTGACTGTCAAGCAACCTGTTCAATGTACATTTATTCCAGTTTGCAGTAAGATCTGCAGTTGCTGTCTTAAATCCCTTTGAGATTGCTATCTGGCCTGCATTGTGTGAGGACTTACTTGATGGCTCGAAGTACAAGCGTTGGTGTTTATAAGGTTTTGTTTCCTGTTTTCTTCCCAGCCGTTCATGTATGGTGACTACATAGCCTATGACTGCTGGCTGGGCAAAGTCTATGATTTGAAGAACCAGGTGATCCTCAAGCTTTCCAACGGAGCCAGGTACTTCTTCCTGTTGAAGACTGTCCCCTTGGGTTTCATGACCCTGGTCGGTTTTAAGAGAGCTGGAAAAAGGCTGGGCTTCTCATTCACGCACTGATAAGTTATCTGCTTGTGCTAACTTCACATGTAGAGTAAGAAAACATCTTTCTCTGAAAACACCGAGATTCATTGTTCACCTTCTGGAAAAGCTGTTCTCTGAAAGGTGACAATTTTTTTTCAATCGCTGCAGATCAGTGCTCCAGAATTAAAGCACATTGGTCTTTAAACTGTTCATCTCCCTTGGAAAAGTGGTTGTTAAAGATAGATCAAATAGTCCAGACCTTTTCTCAGTAGGAGAACATAACGGAGATGCAGGGAAGGAGATTTCTTCCTTAAAAAGAAAAAAAATAAAATCTGTGAAGAAACCTGCAGGCTAGTGGTTTTTATCAAAGACAAAAAAGCAGCCCCAAATTGAACAGCTTTGCTTTTGCACTGTTATTTGCAACTGTATTAGGAATGTTTTTTCAACGCAGACATACTCCGTAGTCATATCTCTAGAGAGATTTAACCAGAGATACTTAAAGAAATACCTAGTTAAATTATTCTGTAATTCTGCAAAGCCAGCAGAAGGATCTGAATTCTGTTCCTTGTGCGTGTTGGGCAGTTACTTGTGGACCCCTCTGAATTCACTGCGTTCACTCTGATACTGAGCCCTGTCTTATCCAACAAACTTCTATTATTGATGCAAGAGGAGGAGGGAACCAGTGAAGAGCCAAGAGGCTCATAGGCCTGGCAGCTGGCGAATAACCCATCTGTCTTGTAAATTGAGTGTTGACATTGATGCTTTAAAAAAAAAAAAAGGGAGAAAACCAAACCCCCAGCCCTGCAGCCAGCTCTGAGTCTTTCAGAGAGAGGCGAGTAATGCGAGAGCTATAACAGATGATTGGTGGATGCATCTGAGATTTTGATTGTTTTAGCTTTTGGATAAATCAGGCTGGAAGGCTCTTACACATATGTTAAACTGGGAGTGAAAAATAGCTACACTTTTCTATCTGTATCGCCTGCAGCTACTGGTACAATTTAAAACCTTGCTTGGTTTCTGTTACGAGCTCATGCGTGGCTATGTAAAATGAGGTAGCTGTTTTCAAAAATCTTTTCCTAATGAATCATTTGAAATCCCAATAGAACTCGCTCTGGAAATTCAGCTATTACTGAAGCAAGTGTACCCAAATTGCCTTTAGGGTCCAGCATTGGTGTGACTAATAAATGGGACCTTTGCAGCAGGCAAATCTTGTCCAGCACCCAGCCTATTACTTAATTATTTTAATTTTTTTTACATGCTGAATGGAACCTTTAGATACCAGGCAGTGCTTTTATAGCTTGTCTATAACCAGTTTTGCTCTGGATCACAAAGGCTCTCAGCAATATACTGCTGGGGGTATGGAGAGATACACTCGGGCAGTGGCTGTTTGCTTTAGGGGTGGGTGGCTCTGGAAATCTGACTGTTTCTTGTCTGTTTTCCAGGTGTTCTATGAGCACAGAAGACGGAGCCAAGCTCTATGATGTCTGTCCTCATGTCAGTGACTCGGTGAGCTTCTGGTTCTCCTGAGAGTCTTTTGATCAGCTTCATCTTGTAAGGCTTTTGTGCAGTGGGGAGAGGGGAGGCAAAACCATAGGCATTTGTAAATCCGAAAAATTAAACGGTGCGTCACAGCTGAAAAACACTTAACTAGATCTTTACTTGAAGTATGTGCAACAGGATGTAGCTTTAAGGTAATATTAGTAAGGAGCAGGTTTCGAGGAGGTATTACAATTAGTACATCCGACTGCTTTCTTTGCAAACAACTTGCGTAACATGCGGTCAGATGGCTGATGTCAAGGCAGTTCACTGTCTGTTCATTGTATCTGTACATGCCTGAAAAGGCTCTTATTCCATTTAATGCTTTCAAAATTGTTCCCCTTCTGGAAAAGGTCATATTGTTTAAAAGGTGTTCTGCTAGAAGCACGTTTCCAGATCATGTAAAATACTGTCTCTCTTGCTATTGTCATACATCACATTCTCTGAATGCAGAGCTTCCACCATACTGGAATTTTCTAAATCATGTGGTGGGAAGGGTTTTGCTAACTTTTGGGTAAAACATAGAGTGCCTGTGTGATGATGGGATCTAACCTTTCACCTTCCAAGGCTGATGACAGCTTTCTTTTTCTTCCAAATGGCATCAGTAGGGCCTTGCTGCACTCCTGGCAGCAATATTGGGAGCTGACTGAGAATGACGTGTATTTCTTAGGAACTAGCAATGCAGTCAGCCCTCATCCTTCCCAGCCTTCAAAGCAAAGGTCCCTTTGATCTAAAACTGCACTTCTGTTAAAATTCTTGAAGAGTAAATGGAATATCAGTTTAATAGGATGTGCTGCTGTGGTTTTCTTGTCCTATATACAAAAGGTGTGGTCTGTTGCTAAATATTCTCCGGTCTCCTAGTCTCTGCTGCTTTGGGTTGTGCAGTGTGTTTTCTGCTTGCTAAATGGATGCTGTAGCAGCAATTTTGAGTGTTTTGAGTCAGGCTGCCTTTAAAAGGTGCATATTCCTCTGGAGACTTGCGGTTTGGTCTGAAACGTGAGTTGTCTCCGGTGCTTCTCTTGATCCTGTACTCAGAATTGCTGTGTATTAGATTCTTGACTTAGATCTTGTCACACTGGTCTTATCCTTTCTGACAAATTACAAGACTCGATACAGTTTTGTGCTCTGTATGTTATCTACCCTAAACTGCTCTGTCCGCCCCCACATTCTGAATCTTCAGCTCAAAGTCAGTCTAAATAGCAGTGGGAAAGAACTCTAGGACGGCAATTGTGTTTATCATCCTGTTTTGTTTTCAGGGAATTGTCACATTAACTAATCTGCTTAAGACAGGAGTAATACTTACACACTTAATTTGACAAGCAGAGGAGTGAAGGCAAGCATCCTCTGGCTCTGAAAGCTGTAGGTGCTTGAATTGGAGCACAGAAAGAGAGGGGTGTTCTTGCCTGGGACTCAGCCCGCCTTGGTTACCTCATTACTGAGAACAAGTGTGTGGAAACCCACATCTTTTTCCTCCAGGTACCTTTGCTTCTCCTCCACTGAGTCAGTCCAGCAGGGATATGTGACAGAGCAGGTTGCTATAGGAACTGCTGGGCTGACTTCAGGAGAGGAATGAGCTTTAAGAGATGGGCAACTTGCAGACTTTTCCTTTGTGGTTAATCTTATTGATGATGAATGAAAGAAAAGACATGCTGGAATTTTAAATCTTAAAAGCAAGAGTCCTTTATGCTGTTTGGTTTTGTTTTTTCCCTCTCGTCCCCCCACAGGGTCTCTTCTTTGATGATTCATATGGCTTTTATCCTGGGCAAGTCCTCATCGGACCTTCAAAAGTCTTCTCCAGCGTGCAGTGGCTCTCGGGTGTGAAGCCTGTTCTGAGCACAAAGAGCAAATTCAGAGTGGTGGTGGAAGAGGTAAGGACTGGCAAGCGGACACACGGCCACCTTCTGCACAGAGCAGTCCCTGGCTGGTGTTTTGGAGCAGAGTCAGCTTGCCATGGTAACCTTCCAAGAGCAAACGCGCTGTGGCTCTGCTCTTCTGAGGTGACAACTTTCTCATTGTGGACTGACGGGCCTTTTGAGCGTGGCTTGGCGTTTCCTCCCAAGGGTCCCTGCCGGCACTCTGTAAGGTGAATCGTGTGCCAGTATACTTAGAAATCAGTACTGCAGATCATTAGGGTGGGAAGCACCTCTTCTACTGAAACTTAAAGTTGCATGCTATACAAAAAGAGAGGAATGTTGCTGACTCTTTGCTGAAAGAGGGAGCAGCTCCAAGTCCATGCCTCTTCGTGACATTAACCGCAGATTTGTATGTGCTATAGCTTTCTTCCCAAGCCAGATGTCATCTTTCTTGAAGGTAAAACTGTAGAAGCTCTTGGTGTTGCTGAGAGCCATGCTCTGGGAGCATTGTAGTGGTCCTGGATGTGGTGAAACTGTGCTTGGACATCTTAAATGATAAAAGTGCGGGTTTGCTGCTTTTCTGTGCTTAAACATTCAGATCCTAGACACTAGTCTAGGAAAGCCTCTGAAAAATTAAGTTACTTTCTTTCTCTTTACATTCTAGGTCCAGGTGGTAGAACTCAAGGTTACTTGGATCACTAAAAGCTTCTGTCCTGGAGGTACTGACAGTGTGAGCCCTCCTCCCTCGATAATCAGCCAGGAGAACCTGTCCAGGTGAGATCAGTTGAAAACCCTTTTTCACGGCCTGCACAGACTATGTGTGACATGCTGCTTACCTGCTGTTAGACACAATGCTGCTCTTCCAGTGGCTGGTTGGTTTGTTTTTCTCCTTGTGTGCCTATATATTCCAGAGCTTTAAAAATGTGAGATAATAGCTTCAATGTTAGTTTAGCTTGAGTTACCAGTACAGGGGCTTGCATCCCACCAGTCCTCTCCAAGTACTCTCTACCTGACAAGTGCATAGAAGTAAGTAGTTTCTGGCATCATTTCGCTTTTTCCCGTGTCCTTCTGGTTGTGTCTGGAGCAGGCAGTGTCTTTTATGGGTTTGTATGCAATAGACAGCTTTGGTGTCCTGCTCTGGACCCAGGCTGGTACTGAGGGATCATCTGGTGCCCTCTGCAGGCTACAGCTGCAAAAATGGGCTGGACAAAATTCAGAAAGAAAAAGTCAAATGAGTAATAGCACAATGCGGCGTAGTTCCTGCCTGGAGCTCATGAGGAAGCCGGAGGAGAGGAGCTCTGGGATAACAGTAAAAAAAAAAAAATGCCAACTTCCAAGGTCTCTTTGCAGCTGTCTCTGGGAGGGAGAGCAAGAAGGAGAGGAGTGATTGGCGTCTCACCCAAACCCTTTGTATCCCCACCCAGTCCCTGGTGAGATTCCCACTCCTCCTTTAGAATTGTGTGCCTGGAAAAGATTTGGTGTGGTGTTGGCTTCTGCCACCACAGCAGTGCCATTGGCGTGGTGTCAACGCCAGCCTTGTAAAGGCCCTGGTCACTGCTGGGTTCTGTTACTGCTTTTGTGCTTTGCTCATGGCTTTTTCTCCTCTTCTGCCAGGGTAAAGCGTCTGGGGTGCTTTGACCATGCCCAAAGGCAGCTTGGAGAAAGGTGCCTCTATGTGTTCCCGGACAAAGTGGAACCTGCAAAAATCACCTGTGAATGCCCCGAAAGGAACTGTGTCCTGGGCGAAGGAGCAGTTGCCAGAAAGGTGAGTCGAGGGGTCAAAAGCAGCCTGGACCTCTCTAAGCATTTCTGGTCACTGTGGCTTTTAAAGCAGAAATCTTCCTGGTAGTCATGTGGTCTGAAATGCGACTCCTGAAGTGGTGGTTGTAAAGAGTAATGGCTTCGTGTTGCCAGCAGCGAAGTCACCTTGTACAGCAGTCTGACTGCACTGAGGCGCGCAGCTAGTGCTGCCAGAGAACATGAACGGGACCTTTAGCGCAGAGGTGTCACCTTGCAGGGGTCCAGCTGTGTCCGAGCTGGTGTGCTCTGACAGCCGGGACGGTTACACGTGTCGCTTTCCTTAACGTGACCTCATGTTTCTTATGGAGCTGAACTGCTCAGTTAAATCCTTGCCACAGGGAGACAAGAAAGAAGTCCCTGCTTCCTAGGCCAAATGAGTCACGCTATGGCTTCTACACGCTGGCTGTAGAGCAGCAGTGTTCCTAGAATAACAGGATATCAGCAGTGTGGATGGTGACCTCCCTGCTTAGCTGTGTCTGTTACATAGATTAACTTGTGCAGCCTCTTATGACCTTCCATAACAAAAAGTTCAGAACATGCTTAAAATAGCCTTAAGGAGCAAAACTTGCTTTCCTCGGACTAGTCCTGAGTAAAGCACTGGTGAGATGCCGGTTTGCAGAATGTGCTGGTGCAGGTGAAATGTGCAGAGGCCCACGAGGTGCTGTTTTCCTCTGTGTCCAAGCAAACCTTTCCCCAGGCTGGCTGGCTGAGTGTACAGATGTATTGTCTGACCCAGATCTGCTTTCTCTAGGTGAGGCGGCTGCTGAAGAAGCAGATAGTGAAGATCATGTCATGTTCCACAGAGTCTCAGGGTACCGCTGAAGCCGCTGACAAAGAATCTACTGCAGCTGCTGACCAGAAATCGGAAGAGCTTAAGGCTGCATCAAAGTGTGAGCTGGATGACTCTTCCAACAGTGCACCGGGTCCTGGGGAGAGGAAGGAGGAGCAGCCTGAAGAAACAGGGAAGGAGAAAGGGGGAACAGCAGCACGGCAGCAGCAGCAACCTCCTTTTCTGCTCAAAGACGAAGGGTCGTCTGACTACCGGCTTCAGTCCATGGAGCAAGATGCTGACGATGAGGCAGCTGATGACACCGATGACACTAGCTCTGTCACCTCTTCTGCTAGCTCCACTGCTTCATCTCAGAGTGGCAGCGGCACCAGCCGCAAGAAAAGCATCCCTCTTTCCATCAAAAACTTGAAGCGGAAGCACAAGAAGAAGAAGACCAAGATTTCACGAGAGTTTAAGCCCGGAGACAGGTGAGTTGGATTTCCAAACCCAGGTATACTTGCCAAAATCTCCCTTATCAAAGTTCTTAGGTGTAAACCACCTCCACAGCTTGGGTGGATGATGCTGGTGTGTCTCGTGTTAGTAACCAACAGCGATTACCTTGTGATGACTGTGCAGTGGCCTGTGTGAAATCAGCTTGGTCTTAGTCCAGCTTCTGATGAAACTGGGACCACGTGATGTGACACTGATGCTATTTTATCTCAGCTACACCTCAGGGCATCGACAGAATCTCTGTGCTGCGCTAGACTCTGTATGCAGAGAAAGAGACAGGTGAATCCAGATCACACAGCTTCAACATGACACTAATTGGTCGCCTCATTGGCAGCTTCTGCAAAGATGCTGAGATGGACCATGAATGGATGTTTTATCCTCCGCGGGCTGTCTCCAGAGCAGCACGGAGCTCTGTGCTGGCAGGGGTTCATGCTGCAGTGGTCTCTGTTATCCTTACCCTGCTCTGGAGAGAAATCCGCAACTTTTGCCAGCAGTATACTTTTTATTGGCTTTTCAATGAACAAAATGCACTCCTTGAGAGCCTTGGAGAAATTGATTTCAGTAGCTTGGGGGAGGGAGCGTTGTGTGTATCTGCCCATTTCTAGATAAAATGAGATCTCAGCAGCTCTTACCTTTTTCCTGACTTGAGAATGTTTTAAACTGTTTTCAGGGTATTTAAAAACATCTGATGACTGGCTAGCCTGTCTTGCTGGCTTCCCTGGCCTGCTTAGTTGTGTACAGATCTGCATCAGAGATCAACTAGTGCAAAATAATATGAGAGAATCCTCCCAGAAAAGTGACATGATCAGGATTCAAGGGATCCAGTAGTTTGAGAATGCCCTGAGCTTCATTGGCGTTTTATTTAGGTATTTTAGTTTTGCCTGTATGCAAGGAGAGCTGTTCTTTCAGTCCCTATTAGTTTTGGAGAAATTGGATTTGAAGGTCACAAACCTCGGCAGGACAGTATTTGAGTGAAAGAAAAAATGGGGGTGTGTGATAGAATCAGTTCCCAGGAACTCTGGGTCCACTTTTCACTTCTCACCCCCATACCGAGTGTCTCTACTTCACTAACGGTTTTGTTAAGCAGAGTTTAGCTAGTAAACCTGAGAGCTTTCCGCACCATATAGGCAGTGGGGAGAAATCCCTGTGACAAGACAGATTCCTGTGCTGGATCTGGGCAGCTCCGTACAAGGAAACGCAGAGATCAGGTGTTAGGACACTTTGCAGAGATGACCGTGTCACAGAGAATATGAAATAGAGGCTTTTTCAGCACAGAATGTAGCTGATACGTTAAAGGGCTTGTGTGGCAGCTGGTCACAGCTCAGTATGAGGGGTCTTTGCTGTGTTGATATTCAGATGAAGCCAGTGAGACCATCAGTAGGTGCTGCCAAGCGCTGCTGGGAAACGCAGAGTGGCTGTGCTCGCTGCTCTTTGTCACCACGTCTGATGTGTCAGCTCGTGGCATCTCTGAAGGCCGGGGGCCAACTCAGCATGTGGCTTCACCATCATTTAGTGACCTGCTGCAGCTCTCCGGGCAGCACATAGGCCCCTGGTTATTTTTTTAGTGAGGATATACAGGGGTTTTTATTAACGTCAAGTCGTGATTTTTATTTGTGAAGCTGCACAAACTGTGCTGCAGACAGGACTGTATCATTTCTGTGGGCAGCCTATCTCTCTACTCTCGCATCCTCAGCTGCACTCCCCAAAAGGAACCACGTCCTGGCATGTCACCCACCACACCTGACCTCTTCCAGACTTCTTTCTCTGATAATTTCTGTTGTTGAGTGCTGGCCCTACTAGAAACTTCATGTTATTTCCACTTACAAATATTTCTCTGACATTCATAGAAACAGAGCTGGGGGAAAACAGTTGTGTTTGCCTATTGTGCCTTCTGTATGGTTTGACTTGAAAGGAACATAAAAGCAGCACTTGTGTTATGGCTGGGAGGCCTGGCTAGCAAAATAAGGAGAAGATTTAAAATCAGCATGGGGTTCAATCTGTTCTGTGCTGTAGGAGAGATGAAAATGGTGGAGGGCTCATTAGAAGAGTCTGCCCAGCCAGACCACAGCTCCGTTCCTCCTGCCCCCAAGCAACTTGCCTTTCCAAGCGACTCTGCCGAGCTCCGCCATGGAGCACCAGCGTGTGGTCCATTGTTGCATGTTTGGGTTTCGTTTCTGAGCTGCAGAGAAACACATGCATGTGTTTGAACAGCTGGGAAGGAGATTTTTTTTTCTCTCTTAAACAAAGTCCTTTTGCTTTACCCACATTCAATATATTGCCTTTTTTTTTCCCCTCGCTTTCTGGAAGGGCTGAGATGGATACTGCTTTATCTTTCCAGTCCCATGCTTCTCTAGCTTCAAAGACTCCTCAGAGCTGCCAGGCTAGAACATGCTTCAGTGGAGAAGATTTTAAGTTTTGAAGTACTTGAAGCTCCTGCCTTGACTCTGCCAGGGGTAGAAAGTGGGTGCTGGTAGCTGTTGGTTTGTTCCACTAGGAATAAAAGTGATCTCAGCATCGGTTCCCTGGAAAGCAAGTCCTCCTGCAATAGGGTCTTGGAGCAATTTAACACCTGCAGTGACTGAGAACCCATCAAAACCAGGCCTGCTGTGTAGCTGCTTCCAGTGGGACTAGATGTGATTTCCTGACCCTCTCCCCAGCCTGAGGATACGTGTATTTTTGTGTTGCCGAGATCCATCTTGATTCCTGATGTTGGCAGCATCGTATTTTGGTTGTGCTCATGCATATTCCCTCTGGTAACTCGTTGCCTTTGTGTGTTCGCAGGGTTGCTGTAGAGGTGGTGACCACGATGACTTCAGCTGACGTGATGTGGCAGGATGGCACCGTGGAGACAAACATTCGCTCCAACGAGCTGATTCCGGTCCATCATCTGGACAACAACGAGTTCTGCCCTGGGGATTTTGTGGTGGACAAAAGAGGTATTGGGTGTCAAAACAATGCTCTCCTAGGGGGACAAGCATGCTCTTAATTGCCAAGTGTTCTTCAATCTGAATCTCCTGATGTACATTTTAGCCCTTTTTATGGTGACTGTTAATTGTACTCACTTGAGGTAGGCACAAGAGCCTAACAAGGGACAGATGGTGATTCAGCCAACTGAAGGTGAATGTCGGCAGAGGGTCGTTAGTTAAATACCAAAGTTGAGCTATGACAACAAGCAAGATGTGGAAGGAATAAACGCCAAGGAGCAGAGCTAGGATTCCCAGTATTTCTGTAGAGGTGTCTCACCTTCTCCTTCAAAGCGTGAATGGTATCTCTTTTATTCACCAAACCAACTGATGGTACTAATGAGTGTCACAGTACAGGTTCAAGGAGACTTACAGCTTTTGGATATGAAATATTGATGGCACACCATCTGTCTCTCGGCTCCTTCTCTAGCAGGGTTAGACCTTCAACAGTGAGGAGCACAAGATGTTGTCAGGTTGGGAAGAGGGAAAGCTGGCATAGCAAAAGAAATGCTGTTTTGCATTGGGCATTTCTGATGAGTAATAGTTTGGTTCTGTGGATTAGACATAGTTTAGTTTGTGGAAACTAGAGTTATCCATCAGCTCCAGCTCTGCAGTTGTACCTTGGCCCCTGGGAATCTGTATTCCTCTGTGTGTCAGACACACTCTCCAAGCAGCCTGGGGTGCCTGCAGTTCCTTATGTCCCCTGCTAAGCATGTTGGGCAGTGGATCCTTGTCAGCCAGATAAATCTGAAAGATGTCTGGATGTCAGTGTACTGGATAACAGCCCAGGCCTAGAGGTGGCCTAGACCCAGCTTTGATGCTGTTGGATCTCCAGCGCATGCATGGGCATGTGTATCCCTGCCTGCATCCTGCCTGCCTTCCCCCTTTGCTCTCCAGTCTGTTTTTCCAGAGCAGCAGAACTGTTGTGGGTGGCACATTTCTAGATGAAGAGGTTGGCAGCCAGGGCAGCTCTCTGGGAGCTCTTGGCCAGCCTGTCCAAAACCTCTGGCAGCCATGGTGTGGAGCTGGTTTGGAGAGCAGAGCACTAAGGTGACAGTGTGTTATTTCTTGGTGACAGCTCGGAAGTGGTCTCAAAGTGAATGTGTTCACCCAGTCCAGTGCAACATAATCTTCTGTCTCCGCACTGTGCCCCATTAAAATGCAACTCGTTAGCAGGGTGCAATTTTGACTGTGTGGGAAGAACATGCCATTCACAAATGGAATGTTTCGGTTGTGAGAGCTTGAGAGCTGACAGCCTCAGTTGCTGTGCAAAGTCTGCACTCCTCCACTTAACTTTGTCTCTTTTCTCCCCTACCATTGCTACCAAAAGCTCAGAGCTCCCAGGACCCCGGGTTGTACGGAGTCGTGCAGTCTGGTGACCACATTGGCCGTACCTGCGTGGTGAAGTGGTTCAAGTTGAAACCCACCGGAGATGATGTGGAGGTGAGTGCGGGAGCTGGAACCAGCTGAGAGAAAGCGGCCACAAAACAGCACAGCCTTCACAGATAAACACAGATAAGCCGGGGAGTCAGCTCTGCAGTGGAGTTTGTCCATGATGATGGGAAAAGCAATGTGCTTTGGGGCCGGGAGGCTTAGCTAGAGGTGATGTCGCTTCATTTTTGTAGTTGCCTGCAAGGCAGTGAAGACCAAGCAGAGGGTTTACATCCCATAGTCAACGTCAGGCTCTGGTATGGATGAAGATTTTTGCTGAAGTTGTCACAGTGATTTCTTGGGTTCGCTATGTCTTTGTTCATGGAAAAAGAATCAATTTATTGCGTTTTGTCCTGCTTGCCTCTGCCAGACACTATTGCCTATATCAGCCTAATACCTTCTTTTTGGGGCTTGTAGGAATGCTGTATTTTGTGGAGTCTTAGAATCATAGAATCCTGATAGACTGCAGTCTAGTTGGCAATGGGAGGACGGACTTGAACCACACAAGTCTGGTGTTGTGTTTTCTGCCTTAGGATGGGAGACCCCATTGTCATAACCAAGCAGGCCCCTTTATATCCAGAAGCAGAACATCAGTCTGGCCTGGAGTTATACTCCACTTTACCCATTCCTCATTATTTGTAGGCTCCTGCCTCTCTTCCTTCAGGAGAAATCAATGGAAAGGTGTTTCCCACTAATTGACAAGTTTTTTGTCAGACACTTCCTGTTGCTGTGGATGTTTCAAAAGTAAACTCTGACTCTTTGGGCCCCAATGAACTGCTTTGAGAAACTGGGGTGTTCAGAAGGGAATAAAATGTTGTTCTTGTGTGTCTTGTGATCACGGTGAACCTGAAGTAAAGGTGAGGGTGAGCAGATGAGACAGAATATCTTCTTCCTTTCGTTGTTGTGCCTTGATTGATGTGCTACAGGATGAGGTGACAAGAAGGGACATTGCAGGCTGTTGGAGCAGCTGAAAAATGACAAAAATATAACACAAAGTACTTTCAAGTGTTGAAGGTGTGCTCTGAAGGTCAGTGCGGCATCCTGGGGCTGACGTGTTCCTATTCTGTCTCCGATGCAGCTGATCGGGGAGGAGGAGGATGTGAGCGTGTACGATATTGCTGATCATCCAGACTTTCGCTTCCGCACTACTGACATCGTCATTCGCATTGGCAACTCGGATGGAGCCACAGCTAAGGAAGATGAGGTGGGTGCTGGGCGCAGTTTGGTGACCACATTGTCACCAGGTATTGGTGAAGACACTTGAAAGAGTTGATAGGAGGACGTTAAGCCCCGTATGGGCATCCTAAACTCCCCAGTTTGTTAGTTTTGTATCAGTGTTACCTGCTGTCCTGAGTGACATATCCAATCTCTAAGTCTGGTTGAGATGTAACCTTGAAATCCTTTCACCTTGGTGGCAGGGTCTATAGCAGTACAAGAACAAAGGTGAGGCAAGAATTGAATATATGCCTGAGGGGTTTTCATGAAACTCTTGCTTAGGATTTCAGAGTAACTTCCGAGGGTGTTCTGTGGGCTGCTGAGCAAAAGTGAAGGTGATTTGTCAGGAAACAATTTTCACTTGGCAACAGGAGACTGGGGTTCTGGCTTTCATCTGAATTGTTATGTATGTGTTGATTTTGTTGAGCTGACTGATCTCCTGGGGAGAAAGAGGGAACAATTTATGTTGTAGCAGATACACTTTTTGCTAGTAAACAGGCTTCCTTACTGTGCAGGGAAGGCTTTTGAAACCGCTACCTTAAAGAGTATTCAAAGGTATAGTGTGGCTCTTATTACGGTTCTAGTTTCAGCAGCGTGAAACACATCTGAGCTTGCTCAGCTGACCTAAATAACCTCCTTCCAGTGCAAAATGCTACTTACTGTGCACACCCCGTGCCAACTGTGACTTGTCTGTTCACGCCTGCGCTCTCCCTGCTGCTGCTGCCGGGCGGCTGAGCGCAGGGCCGGCCGCTGGCACCCCGCAAGAGGGCACCCCCATGCAGGGAAAGGGCCTGTCCTCTCCCCGACACAGCCCCAGCGGTGCTGCCTGCCAAAAGGCCACGGTTGTGATCAGAAGTTGGGATCTGCTGCCAGGTGGAGTCGTCCTGGTCCTCTCCTCCTTGAAGGGGAGTTTTCCCCATCTCCATGGCGATGTTGTGGGGTTTCTCATGGAAACCCTGTCTGTAGGGTTCATCTTCCCCGTGGACCCCAGGGCTCCTGCCACTTTTGCGGCAGGCTGCGATCATTGCTTTAGGTGGGTCATCAGGCTGGGGAACATCCGTCTCCAAACCTTCCTGGCTCTGCACTGAAATGCCTGGGAAAGAAAAAGTACTGACAAACCGCTCTTGTTTCCACAGCCTTCGGTCGGACAGGTGGCTCGCGTGGATGTCAGCAGTAAAGTGGAGGTGGTGTGGGCTGACAACTCCAAGACTATCATTCTGCCTCAGGTGAGGTCCCGTTCCAGCTCACAATGTCCCTGTAATTCTGAGTTGGGTGACAGATCCTGCTTTTAAATCCTGGGTACAGAGAAGTTCACTGGGTAAGGGAACCTTGCTCTATTTATTGCTGCCTTGCTGTGTGATCAGGTGGCTTCCCACTTCGTTTAGCACACAAAAATCCTTCCTTTGTCAGGAGGACTGGGCAGCTAATTGTTCATCACTGCTCTGGAATACAGAGAACAGGAGAGCATGGGCAGACTGTAGCTCCTGTCACAAGCTGCGCTGTGTTCATGGCCTTACTCCTGCTGCTCTGCAGAGCTCGGGGATTGTCAGTTCTGACTTGAGCCCCGGTTCACTGCTACAGCATTGCTGAGAGACAATTGCTTGTTCTGTCTCACTTGTGAAATGGCACCACAGTGTTTTCTTTGGCTAAAGAAGCTCCTCCAGAAGCTGGGCTAGAGCCACAAGCTGTAACCTTAGCTAACCTAGGGATCAGACCCAGACCCCTTCCCAGGAGTTGAGTGCAAACTTAAAACACAGATATAGCCACACTAACCCACTTAACCCCATTGATTTGTCTTCTGCATTGGTCTAAGGCTTTTGTTGTACTGTCTTGTAATTTTATTCACTACTCTACATACAGTTTCATCCCACATCTCTTCTCCTTGTTGCCTCAAATTAAGGCAGACAGCCTAAAGATAAGACCTGCTTCTGTAGGGTCCCATCTCCGTCACAGTGGCAGAGAACACCGCTGCCTCTGTTGCAGAGATGCGTTTGCAAGTAGAAAGCACTCGATCAAGATTTCTGTTTTAAACTGAGCAGCTCTGCATTAATTACAGTAGAATAGTCAATGCCCGCACTATGGCAGTGGAGCAGAGCGTTACAAAGCAGGCTGCTGTCTCCCTTCCCTCGGTCACATGCGCTTGGATCACCAGCACAATCGGAGCTCTGATATGTGCTCCACAAAGGGCTGTTCTCACGCTGCAGTGCTGGGGCTCTGCAGCAGCTCCTGCTGTGTCACGCTGGTCCCTTCGATTCTGCTCATCTGCGTAATTATGGGAGTTGGGGAAACGCCAGGAGCGTGAATTATCAGTTGATAAAACCGTGATTTATCAATGCCTGTCCATGTGCCCAGAGACGAGCTGTCTGGGTGCTTTTTCTCAGATCTAAAAATAAAGATGGCATAACTGGCTAATTAACTTTCCGACTCGGATTGAGATCAGCTTTGAGGGCAGTGAGTTTTGATGTTTTTTCCTGCCTGCAGTCACTGGTGTTGAACCCAACTGACCCCTGCTGACTGCCTGTCTCTGGGTGGCACAGGCCTGGCTAAACAGAGCTGGTTCATTCAAGGCTTTGACAAGATGACTGAGTGTCCATGTGCTTTAGCCTCTGGGGTCATATCTTGCAAGATTAAGAGGATTCTTGGGCTGTCATTCAAGTGTCAGAAGCCTGTGGATAAAATGCTCCATGTTTTAACTCCTGACACAGCCCTATAAAGTTGTTCTTGCTTCTCGGTGCTCTTAGCTGGAATAGGTCTATAAGCCTCTGTAGGGAAACCTCGTGAGAGATGTAGTGCATGCAAAAGTGTGATTATAAGAGCCGAGGCTAGATGTGGTGTGAATGGGTTTGCCTTCCAGTAGTGAAGGGGAGGAAAACGTTTTGTGTAAGACCTTATTCAGCAGCTTGGGGTTAGGCTTCATTGTCCCAGCTGAATTTTAAGCAGTAATGACATACAACAGCTAAAGCAGTGTAGCGGGGCTCTGAGGGCAAGTAGTGTGTGCCACAGGAGAGGAAAGCTGGTATGGGAATGTTTCCCTGGTTCCAGCATTGTCTCTGTGGAAGGATGGAGTGTGGAGGCAGCCAGACCGGGGCTCTGTGCCAACACAGATGCTGGTGCAGAAGCAGGAGCAGAAATGCTGACTCCACATGTGATACCCAATACCTTCTGAACTCGCTCTGCTTTCGGAAACCTTGGGGCATCCAGGTGGTTGCTTGGTGCCTGCGTGCTCTCCTCGGTGGCTGGATCCCAGCCTGCCGGATTGCTGCAGCCCACCTAGAACTTGCCCTAGTTTTCCACAAATGCCCTGCTTTGAAAGGTGAGGATGGGGCTATGCTGATTCGTGATCTGTGCTGGTCATTGAGCACATCATTTGGATCAAACACAGTCTACCTTGTATAGACGGAAGAGGTTGAAACAGCGCAAAAAATTCTAGCTGGGAGCTCCCTTTTCATGGGGAGAACTGACTCACCTGTGTTGGGGAGAAAAAAGCTGTGTTTAAACCTAACTACTCTGGTGTCTTTTGCAACCCTCCTCTAGCACTTATACAACATTGAATCAGAAATCGAGGAGTCAGACTACGACTCTGTTGACGGCAGCACCAGCGGGGCATCCTCTGAGTGGGAGGACGAAAGCGACAGCTGGGAGACAGACAATGGCCTCATGGAAGACGACCACCCAAAAATTGAGGAGTTAGAGCCTGAGGAGCCGGCAGCAGAGGAGGTGAAAAAAGTGGAGGAACAAGTCCAGGGAGCTGTGGCTATGGCAGTCGCGGATCTTGCTGCAGAGAAAGCTGGCAAGGATGGAGCCCCAAAGAGCTTCCGGGAGCTAAAGGAGGCCATCAAGATCTTGGAAAGCCTGAAAAACATGACTGTGGAGCAGCTGCTGACTGGCTCTCCCACCTCCCCAACTGTGGAGCTGGAAAAACCCACTCGGGAGAAGAAGTTCTTGGACGATATTAAAAAGCTGCAGGAAAATCTAAAGAAGACTTTGGATAATGTGGCTATTGCAGAGGAGGAAAAGATGGAAGCCATGGTGGAGACAGAGAAGAAGGAAGAAAAAGCAGAAGCACAGACACCCGTGAGGTCGGAGTGGCCCAGTGAGACACCAGTGCTCTGCCAGCAGAGTGGAGGCAAACCTGGCGTCACCTTCACCAGTGCCAAGGGAGAAGTCTTCTCCGTGCTGGAGTCCGCTCCAGGTGAGTATGTGTCAGGTCAGGCCGGTGTGGGATACTCTGCCCTTCATTGCTGTCCTGCTGTTTCTCTTTCTCCAAAACACTTGCTTCTAGACCTTTTAGACTGAGTTTCTTCTCTTCTCGCTGGTCCTTTCAACAGCTCATTAACTGGGGAGGAAAACTGAGACAACTTCTGTAGCACAATCTGTTCTGGGACTTAAATGTGGCTTTTAGATGGCATCTGTAGGCACCACCATAGTTTCTCAAGCCACGGAAGTGGCCTTCCCATTTGTCCGTGATGGAAATAACTTTGGAGGGCTGTGGACATCAGTTGCTTTCCGTTGTGGATACTTTCTTGAAAGCTGCAGGGTTTCTTCAGGCTTTTTTACAGGGATGGATTGGTTGAGAAGCAGAGCAGGAACAGCTGGTGTTCTTGTGCTGGGTGTCCTTGGTGGGTGAGTGTCCTTGTTCGCTTGCGCCAATGTTAATGAGCCAAAAATAACAGAGAGCATCTGCTTGTGTGGTGACAGCAGAGCCCAAGGTGCTCGGTGAGCCAGGTAGCTGGGCCAGATCTGCAAAGAGAAGATGGCCAAACTATTTTAAACCTGCAGATGTATATAAATAAAGATGGGGGAGCTATGCTTAGGCTTTGCATAGAAAGAGTCTGTGCAATGCGTTGTTGTCCTGGCTGTGGGACAGGGCTCCTTGTGGGGCACGGGGACAATGTTGTGTGGGACCAGGAGAACAGGAGATGCAGGTTGTGGCTGCTGTGCAGTGTGGGAAAAATCAAATAATCTCCAGGCTGCCTCCTGGCTCAGCACCAAAGCAAGTCAGCTCTTCTCTTCCAAATTATAGGTTTAACACATGGATAAATTTGCCTTCCCAAGGAACCTGTGGGAGTTCCCAAAGGTTGACTTTAATCCCGTTCTTGTCGCCCCACAGACAGCCATGCCTTCAAGAAAATGGAGTTCCAGCCCCCAGAAGCGAAGAAGTTCTTTAGTACCGTGCGGAAAGAGATGGCTCTCCTGGCCACCTCCCTTCCTGATGGCATCATGGTTAAAACCTTTGAGGATCGAATGGCAAGTGTCGCTCTCAGAAGCCTGGGTGGTAGTGCTTGTTTTGAATTTCCCTGCTTAGCCTTAATCCTTTGCATTAGAGCCGTGGGAACGCGTGCGGAATGTGAAATATGGCTCTAATTACCGTAAACGGCTGCTTTCACGTTCCCCAAGCCACGGTGACAAACAATGGTGAGCTCCTCATTGCGGAAAGTCTATTTCGGGTGTTTTGCTCGCTGTGCTGCCTGTCCCACCGAGCAGGAAAGGCAGACAGCCTGCAAGGGGCTGGTGTAAACAGTGAGCGGCTTGGGGGGATTGCTGGCTATCCGCTGAAGCCCTCCTTCAGATCATGGAATCAAAGATCTGAAGGCTTGAGATGCCACCAGGCCACAGAAAAAGTGCATCTTCTTGCTTTAACTCTTGCAGGGGCTGAGTTAATCACATCCCCTCTCTATGTAAATACAACCCTGCCAAGGTAAGAGGACGTTTCACAGTCCTGGCTTCCACTGCCTCTCTCCACAGGATCTCTTCTCAGCACTTATAAAAGGCCCCACACGCACACCCTATGAAGACGGCCTCTTCCTCTTCGACATCCAGCTCCCCAACATCTACCCCGCTGTCCCGCCTCTCTTCCGCTACCTCTCCCAGTGCAGCGGGAGACTGAATCCCAACCTGTACGACAACGGCAAAGTGTGTGTCAGCCTCCTGGGGACGTGGATAGGCAAGGTAACGCTTCATTCCCCCGTCGGTGGGGAGCGGTGGTTGTGCCAGGCTGGCTTTGGAACAAGCCACTTCCTACCAGGCCAAGAGTCCTGGGTGGCTTCTGGTCTCAGGTGGTGCTTGAGCTGGGGTTAGCTCTGGCTTTGGGCTCTGTTTTGGATGTCTGGAACAGGTAACTGGTGCAGTTTGGCTTCTTCTGGGACTGTATTTGGCTCTTGTCTGTCCTTCCTTGTCGAGAAGCCTCTGGTCAGACCAGCCAGGCTGTGTCTTGGTTGAACAGAGCAGAGATGCCAACACCAATGTGGGTTTTCTCCTGTGGTTTGGGTCGCTGTCTCCCACACTACAGAGAAATCGTGTAGTGTGGCACAAAAGTCCAGTTGGAGACTTGAAATGAACAGAGCCAGGGAAATGCTATGTGTGAGCAGCTGGGCAGGGGCTGGAACTGGTGTCTGGTGTGTGGGGTCACAGCATTCCAGGCAGAACTGGCCTGATGGGTTGTGGTGCTGCCAAAAAGTGGTGGAGAGATGGATTGGTCCAATGGACACCAGCACACCGTGTGCCTGTCGAGCCAGTCCCCTGCTCCTGGTGCGAGCCACAGTGACAGGAATGCAGAAAAGCTGGGGCCTCACTTCATCTAACACTTACCACAGAGCAAATTGTTGGTGCTTCAGCCCTTTAACATGTTTGCATGTGAATTTCAGGGGACAGAAAGGTGGACCAGTAAATCCAGCCTCCTGCAAGTACTCATCTCCATCCAAGGTAAATGCTCCTGCAGAGCCTGTGGGACAGGAAAAGGTGTGGGGAGGAGGGGATGCAGGTTTATGAGCAGGGACGCAATTGGGATGTGCCACCCCAGCTGGGTTAGTGCTGCCTTTTGCTGTCACCTTGCTGGACAAAGCAGTATCCGTATCTCTTCAGTTGAAGCAGGTGCAAGATTTTCTTGTGCCTTGATTTTTGGCTGCATCCCAGGTCTCTGACACAATGCTTTCCCCCTTCTCACTGTGGCAGCGAAGCACAGAGCTGTTTTACCTGTTACTCTGAGCTGACGAAGGTGAACCACTGTGTCCTGAGCCAGTTACCGAAGGCACTTGAAGTTGCTGAACCAGGCTTCAGTCGCAGGACTGTTTTTTATCCTCGCTGAGTCACCCGCCCATCCTACACTGGGCATGTTTTTGTACATGATGATGGTGTTTGTGCTCCTTCTGAAGCAGAGAATAATCAGGGGTGTGTCTAGACCAGCCCCAGGGCTTCCTGCCGTAGGGCTTTCCCCTGCCATATCTAGTTTGAGTGCAGACTAAATCAAATATCTTCCTCAAGGCCAACTTTCTGTGCAGGGAGCCCAGGCATGTGACTTGTGAAACCTTTGACACAGAGCAAAGGCTGCTGCCTTTGTCAGCAGGCAACTCCTGCTTCTCTGAACTCACAGTCCACCCGTATCCTCCAGTGAGGGAGCGACAGGACAAGAAAAGCCTTTTCTGATTTACAAAGCTGAGGATCCAAATTTAGAAAACGAAATACTAAATGTTTTACTGGAGCAACTTGGCGCTAATGAAAAGTCTGCTTTTCCCTCTCCTGCTGCCTGGGCTTTGAGGGACTCATGATCTCACCTCCAGCAGCTCTAATGCAGTTGGTGGCAGGCTGCCAGCAGCCTGGCAGCGCTGGTGCCACCACCACATACGTGTAATTACATTAGACCAGGCGCACGCAGGAGAAAGCTCGGCATGGGTGACTTGTCACAGCGTTCACTGTCTCAGAAATGCACTGTCTGATGGGACTGTGCTGGGTAGGACAGGACCCAGCCAGCTCAGAGCCTGTTAGTGAAGATTGGCCTTTGTCCTGATTAAGAGGAGGAGAAAAGAAAAAAAAAAAAGCTTTGGGTGTGTTTGCGTTTGTGGTTTTTTGTTAGGAGGAGAGGGAAAGGAAAGGAGCTGTGAAACTTTTCCCCTCCTGCTCTTTTGACCTCCTCTGCTGTGTTTGCCCTGTGCATTGTGCTGCTGAAGACTGTTCTTGCCAGCCAGGGATCTTGAATGCCTCTCTCGGTGCGCCCGCGATCCCCCTGCCCTCCGCAGACCCATTCACACACTGCTCCCCTGCAGTACCCGGCCAGTGGCTCTTGCAGGTTCCTGGTTGTCCAGCCTGGCCTGTGCTGGCAGCCAAAGCGTGGCTTCCCTGCAGTGCCTTCTCCTGCTTGCTGCCGCATCGGTGTGGCCGTGGGTGAAGCTGGCGTGATGGCTCAGCCAGGAGGTGCTGTGACCCTCAAATCTCAACCACCTTGGCAGACATCGGGGCCCAGCCGTGTCTGCCTCGGGTGGCAATTCGCATTGAAGTTCCACCCTTAACCCCTTGGTCTCCCCTTCTCTTGGCAGGTCTCATCCTAGTGAACGAGCCCTACTACAACGAGGCGGGCTTTGACAGCGACCGGGGGCTCCAGGAGGGCTACGAGAACAGTCGCTGCTACAACGAGATGACGCTGATCCGCGTGGTGCAGTCCATGATGCAGCTGCTCCGCAGGCCGGTCGAAGTCTTTGAGCACGAAATCCGTGAGCATTTTCGCTGCAACGGCTGGCGCCTGGTGTCCCGCATCGAGTCCTGGCTGGAGACGAACGAGCTGGTAGAGCGGAGCCACGAACAGGCCAACGGGGCGGATTCTGCCTCCCTCCTCTCTGCCTGCGGCACCCTGGCCGAGAGCCCCGGAGACAATGCGGGATCGCTGGGGGAGGACGGCAGCAGCCTGGAGCAGGGGGCGGCCGCCGAACTTTCCGACTCGGCGCTGGACGGGAAGGAGGAGCTGGACGAGTCGGAGTTCCCAGCCTCGATGCCCAACGCTGGTGATCTCCAACAGTACTCAGACTCGGAGAGCACAGGCCAAGCCAGGGGGGTAGACCTGGCCAGAGACCGAACGGACGAGGGGAAGGCTGCCCAGGACTCTGCCTCGCAGCCTAGTGTGAAACCAAAGAAACGGAGAAAGAGCTACAGGAGTTTCCTTCCAGAGAAGAGTGGTTACCCTGATATTGGGTTCCCCCTCTTCCCTTTGTCCAAGGGGTTCATTAAAAGCATCCGCGGTGTCTTGCAGCAGTACCGGGCTGCCTTAGCAGGAGCCAACATCCCAGAGTGGACAGAAGACAAGTAAACCGTCAGGTTAGGGACAGGCAGGTGCAGAGGAGAAAGGAAAGCAGCAGAAAATAAATCGGCAACCACTGTTACCAGTAAACTGACTTCTCCTTCCAGCTTTTCTTCCTCCGCGTGGTTTGTTCCAAAGAAGGTGATAGGCCTGATTGCTCCTCTGAGGAAAGGTTGTCTAAGCATGAATAACTCTTTGCCCCCAGCCCTTCTTCCTCTCCCCTGTCCCATGTACATGCTCCTCTTGCGAGTTTGACCCTGCAATGGTAAGATTTGAGACCTGCACAGAAGCAGTCTTGCAGCCACGTTCCCTCTGCACTTTCATCTTGGGGCACCTTTCCACACAAGGACTCTTCCCAACCCAGCAGTTGGTTCTGGTGGGGTTCAAGCCAGGAGAAGCGATTGCTGTAGTTCTGGAAGTGAAGGGCAGTGCCCTCCCAGTCTTTCGTTTTTCTCTGCGTTACCGTGGGTTTTATGAAGTCTGCCCCAGCTTATACGTACTTAGACATTGGATTGTGTTTGCGTTGAAGCTGATGACACCATACGGAGTTGCTCTGGTCTTGGTTGTTCACTGACAGCTACGAAGTTCTTCCAGTCAGGACTCGGTAGGCAGAACCAGAGCTCTGCACTAGCACTTGTGCTGCCCTGGTCGTGCTGCGGGGTTTCCATCCACTTCAACTTCTAGTCAGTTTTCTGGAAGCAATTCTAGCCATCCCCACTTCTTTTTCTCCAGAGTAAGGCAAACTTCCCTTTCCCTACCACGCATGCCTGTCTTCTAGAAATACCCAGGATGCAGGATTCTGCCCGTGTGACTTGCTGAGGTATCCGCGTCTTTCATTCCGGCCTTCCCGGCTGTCTCGCAGCACTACGCCCACCCTGGACCTCGGCCTCGCCTGGCCCGGCAGCACCGGGTGATCTTGGGGCGTATTGCGGATCCAGCAGCTAGTCTGGCTGGGGAACCCGGCACGGCAGCTGCTTCTCCGGCATTCGGCTGTAGGTGGGTATTTCAGAGCTGTTTTAGCCAGGCTCACCCAAGGGAAAGGAGCTGTCGTGTCGTGACGAGGTCCTGTTGTAGCCGCAGCGGTTTGTGACCGTTCCTGTGCTGTTCCTCAGCGCATCAGCCCCCGGTGCGGACTGTTATCAATCCCTTCCCTTGCCAGCCGTTTCCCGTGGTGGCCCTGGGTCCCCTGTGGGCACAGCACACGCTGTCCCTAATCCCAACCATGCTGGGAAACGGCTGGTGAGATCAGCCCACGCTTCAGCAGCAGAGCTGCCTGAGCTGGTGACCGTGAGCACTTTGAAGCGGGGACTTGCCAGAGTCTCCTGGTCAAGACTCCTTCCTGAAGCCTCTTTTTTTCTGTCTGCACGCACTTAAATTCACTTCTGGAGCTGGGAGATCACCCTCCAGCACTATTGCGTTTGCCCGGTGTTTAGGCATTAGAGAAGCACCCACTTGGCATCTGTGTGGAGCACAGTCTGTCAGGGAGAGTCTGTTGGTCCTTCCAGGCTTTCCAGGGAAGTCAGGCTGAGCACTTGGCTCTGCCAGGACTGAGGGTGGAGATAAAACTGTGTTGCTCTTGCTTAGTAGGGCTGTGTCCCTTCCCCACACCCAGGCCAGCATCTTCTCATTTTGAAACAGAGAACAGCAGGTGAATCTCAGCACGTCTGCACGGCTCTTTCTGCTCTTTGAAACACCCAGATCTGCCCCCACTGGCCCAAATTCCCCCACCGCGCTCCCTGCGCCTGATGCTCCAAGCCAGGGGACTGGCCCCACGAAGCCCTTCTTGTGTCACCATCCGCTGTCGGGATTTTGGAAGGTTCTCCTGCGAGGTGCTCTGGAGGTAGCAGGACTTGGCGACTTGGCTGTGAACAAGACCTGGGTCTGCAGAGCAAACCAGGCTCGCTCCGCGGGCGCGTTGCCCGCACGGCGGCTCTGGCGGACCCCGCCGCGGTGCGGAGAGGTGCCCTGGCTGCCCGTGTGACTCCAGACACGTTCTGCCTGTGGCTGGTGCCGCATGAGCGAATCCCTTTGAGCGAGGAGCAGGGGCGTCTCCAAAATACCGGGGGTCGGTTGGGCAGAGGGGTGAGGCTGCAGTTTCGGGGCAGGGGAAGGGCAGGCGCAGAGGCTTGCACAGGTGATTAAACCTCTTACTCACCACAAAAAGTTGCGGTTGGTGACGTATGGACTCAAATGTCTGTGTCCCCTGCGCAGGGCTGTGGCTGTTGTAGTCTGGACATCCAGGGAGGGACAAAAACCCTTCAGGGCTGAGCGCGGCTGGGGGTGGAGGGACAGCGGAGCTCTGGGGGTCCCAGCGTTGTCCCCCCTGTGTTCTCTGCAGCTCTCATCCCATGGGGGGGTGGTCGGTGGGGGCTGATCACCCAGCCCTCCCCTTCGCCCCGCAAGTGTCTTCGTTTCCTCTGATCCTCATCAAGAGCTTTTGCACAGGTTCCTGGGGCTCCCTGTCTGCCGAGGAGGTGTGGATCGGCCTTCTGGAATTGCTCGCTCTCTGTGGCCGGCTGTCCCAAACCGAAGCGTGCACAGAGGTTTACACATTTTTTTTTTGTTTTCCTAAAGCTTTTGATAATGTGAAGCTCCCGGGTGATGAGATTGGTGGTGAGCACACTGCAGCTATGTAATTTTTTTGTGTATGTATGTAATATTTAAGGGTAACAATTTAAAAGGCTAGAACCTTTAAAAAAAAAAAAAGTTAAAAACACACAAAAAAAGCCAAAGCATGATGCATATTGTTAGCCTTAAAACTGGCTACACGACTGTGTGATGTACAAATGAGAGCAGCCTGTAACTGTTTTAAGTGCTGGGGTTGGGGAAGAAGCATTACAAAATCAGTTTGTAGCCTTGATTCTGTACAGTATTTAATGAAGAAAAAAAAAAAGACCTGACTATTGAGGCCATGCTTAGAGGTGTGTCGTTCACGTGCAGATGTGGATGCTTGGTTGCTTATGATATATGTATAAAGTGCTGTGTGACCATTAAAACTTTTTTTACCTGCAGAATTTTTTTTTTTCTTTGTTTGTTTGGCTAACCAAGGTGTAATAAAGGAGGGAAGATGACTTGCCATTAAATTTTGCCTCTGTGAGTAGTCCTGGCTCTCGCCTCTTTCTTTCCCCCCCCACAGCCACACTTTTGGCACTTGCCGCAATGGTGGCTCTGGATAAAGCAGCTCCCCAAACCCCCTGATTCACAAGGCATCTGTCAGGCTGTGTTTTTTTATTATTTTCAGCTCTTTGCTGGCACGGGGTGCTCGCAGGCTGCCAGTGTGTGCCACGGCACGGCTGGGGGCTCGGCTGCTGCGCTGCCTTGGCTGAAAGCGAGTCCGTTTTCTCCATGTAGTTCAAAACCTTTTCTTTTTCCATAGCTGGCGCGATCGTTGTTTGGATTTAGAAGATAACAGCCCGGGACAGAGTTGGTGGTTTTCAGTTGGGAGCCGAGGTCGCTGAGCTCTGCACACAGGTGTGGGGCAGCGGGAAGGGGATGGGGATGGGACGGACCTTGTGGGCACCCAGGCTGATGGATAAGAACCGTCCGTCCCCTTGGGTCGTGCTTCCTTTTGATTCTCCCTGCTGTTGGGTGCCAGGGGGGCAGTGAGTGAGCAGCTATTGTTATATTGCCAGCTCAGGTCAAACCACAACAACTGGCTGCTGCCCCACAGATGGGGTCAGGCCGGGGGGTGAAGCAAATCCTCAGCACGCCCTCTCAGCACAAGGTAAGTGCAGCTTTGCTGGGGTTGTTCGAAACAACAAGGGGTGATGGTTTTAAACTAAAGAAGGGGAGATTCAGGCTGGACATGAGGAAGAAATTGTTGCCCCTGAGGGTGGTGAGAGCCTGGCCCAGGTTGGGCAGAGAGGTGGTGGATGAACCATCCCTGGAGCCATCCCAGGCCAGGCTGGACGGGGCTCTGAGCAACCTGAGCTGGTGAAGATGTCCCTGTCATGGCAGGGGGGGCACTGGGGGAGCTGGGAAGGTCCTTCAACCCACACCATTCTGTGACTCTATGAACAATACAACCAGAGCCCAGGGCTGGCTCCATGGAGCCTTTCAGGTGCTGCAAACCCCAGCGGCTCCGCTCCAGTGACCCATCTCCTTCTGCAGAGGCAGCCAAGAGCTCCAAGTGCATCCCCTGCCCTGGGCTCCCCCGGCTGTTTGACATGATCAGAGTTCAGCAAACCATCGCTGAGCCTGTTTTTACACCTGGCCCAATGCCATGGGGGAAATAACTTTATTCTGGACGGGGGTTCCCAGCCCCTGCCTGCCTGGCTGGCCTGGGAACCCGAGCTCAGCTCCCTGCGAGCAAGTGAGGCTGTGGAGGGAGGAACAATCGCGCTCTTCTTCCCCGGCTCTGCAATCCTAATTGCATAGTTTGCAGATGAATAAATGCAAACAGCCCCCACTGTTTGCTCTTCTACTTTGTGCTTGAGCACTGTAAATGAGGTTTAATTACTGCCATTTTATACCAAACAGGCTGAGTAATCCTGCCCCCCAGGCAAGCCCCCGGGAAGGGACCTGTTGCAGGGCTCCAGCTGGCCTGGCTGCCCAGGAAAGGGGAGCCCTGAGCTGCCCATAGGGCCCCTGTGGAAAACGTGAGTGAGCAGATCCAACACCCCCCTCCTTGAGCCTCCTCCCTGACCCCGTCCCTGCCCTCGCTCACAGACACTGAGCCTTTCCCAAGATGTCCCAGATCATCGCTGTGGTGCTGAGCTGCCAGGATTCAATTGGCCCCAGCGTGAGGCTGTGCAAGGACACCCCAAAAACTGGGGTGGGTGGCAATACTGCCCTATGTCTTGCCTCTGAGGCACCTCCCCTGGCAGCATCTCCTGTGGCCATCACCCCACACTGATCCTGACCCCAGATGATGGTGGCCCAGGGTGACAGCACCACAGCCCTGCACCTGACAGCAGCCGGGAGCTCGGACTGAAAACCCGGGGAGGACTCTTTTTTTGAAAACTCTAGATATTTATTGCATTTCTCACAAGAATAAACTCTGCTTCTACAGGAAGCTTTGGGTAGAAACATTCTTTAAAAAAGTCGATTTCTCGTATTAGATATATTGGTCCTGACCATCCCTGGGAGGTGGCACTGGCTCTGCGGCGGGGACGTGAGCGATGCCACCGTGTGCGTCCGAGCCGGGGAGGGGAGGGGGCTGTGCCGGCGCAGCCGCCTGGGCCGGGACCTCGTACCGGGTAAAAGACACCGGTGTCTCGTCGGCACCGAGTACCTGATGGGGCTCGTGGCTCAGTTTTGGGACAGCACTTTGGCTGACCCAAGTGGGGTAAAGCTAAGTGTGGGGGCAAGTGAAGGGATGAGCACCCACGGCCCCCAAGAGCTATTGCTACAGGAGGAGGAGGTTCCTGAGTGGGAGGAAGGCTCTGCTGCCCTTGTGCTGGGCCGTGCTGGCAGCTCAGTGCCGGGGGTGAACCCGGCCGCTCAGGACCCGCTGACAACGCGGCAGAGGCGGCTGTGGATCTGGCCCTGCACCGGCTCGCAGGCCAGCGCCTCCCCATCCACCGTCATGATGCCCGCGGCCGCCCGCGGCTCCAGGCGGAAAGCCCGGACGCGGACGTAGCGCAGGTGGGGACAGTTCAAGTCCAGGTGTGTCCCCCTGGCCATGGCCAGGAAGATCTTCAGCAGCGCCAGGCGGCTGACGCCGGCCTTCAGGTAGAAGAGATGGATGCAGCCGTCGTTCAGACGGGCCGCCGGTGCCATCAGCAGGTTGGTGCCCAGGTGGGACTGGTAGATGGCATAGACGGTGACAAACTCCTCCTCGGGGACCACAGTCCAGTGCGCCGGCACCGGCTGGCACAGCGGCACCAGCAGCGAGTCGGTGGGCAGAGCCCCGGGCGCTTCTGTCCCCGATGGTGGCAGGACAGGAACAGCCTTGCCGTTGGTGACGGGTGCGTGGGGGTCCCTGGGTGCCGGGGGGGTGCCCTGCTCAGGGACAGCGGGCAGGTAGGACAGGCGGCCCTGGTACACCCGCAGCTTGGCCAGGCACTGCAGGGTGCCCAGCGTGAAGCGGGCATTGCCCAGCCGGCGGAACTTCTCGCTGTCAATGTCCACGTCCGAGATGAAGCCCCAGCCGAAGCCGAGGAAGGAGAAGAGGCGCTTGCCCGAGGCCGTGCTCAGCGAGACCAAGTCCATCTGCGTGTGCAGCCCCTTGCACAGGATGAAGGTGCAGTTCGTCAGCAGCTTCTTCTTGGCGACGTGATCGTTGCTGCGAGGGATGGAGAGGGTGAGTTTGGGCTGGACCCGGCTCAGGGCTTTTCCCTCCTGTCCCAGCACCCACGTGCAGCCCTCACCCCTGTGTTGTCATTGGGACATAGCCCAGCTGGGAAAGTGTCCCTCAGGGAAGGGTTTGCTGGGGGTGGGAAGGATAAAGCAGCTTTTGAAAGAGGGAACCAGGCTGGGGCTGCGGGGCCAGGGCAATCCCGCCTCCCACACGGGGTGGGTGCTTTGGAGTGGAGCTGTGCCAGACCCCGAGCCTGGAGGGGACAAAGGCTGCGGGGACACTGGGGACGCAGGGATGCAAACTGATGCTCGCAGGGGCTGCAGGAGGTGGGGACCCAGGTGGGCACCCCTGTGCTGGGCATCCCTGTACCTGGCACCCGTGCCCTGGGCTGGAGCCGCACTCAGCCCTTTAGCTTCACTGACCCCCCCACCCCGGGACTCACCCAGCGTAGTAGTTGATGGAGGCAGCCAGGGCATTCCCAGAGCCCCCCGGCAGGATGCACAGCGGCTTCTTCATGGCGTCTGCCCAATCCGGCCGCTCCATGAGCCCATTCACCACCTGTGGGGACAGATGGAGCTGGTGGCACCCGGGGCTGTGCAAGGACCGGGGAGAGCAGAGCCCAGGGCAGCACTGAGGCCACGGCTGCCCTGCTTTGCTCCAATTGGGGTGTCATCTCTCCCTTGCCGTTCCCTGCCTGGCTCCTGCCCCGGGCACCCCTCTCCTCCCGCTCGGTGCCCATCCTGCCTGGGGATGCTCTATGGTTTCTCTCTCACCTCGTGCAGCAGCCCGTCCCCAGACATGATCACCAACGTGTCCCACTGCGACAGGTCCTCATCCCGCACCTTCTCGTGAGCATGGTGGGGTCTTTCTGGGGGGAAAAGCAGAGCCGAGCATCACCTTCCATCCTCCTGCCACCCCCCAGACAGCGACCCAGACCCGTGGTCCCAGCTGGGGGTGCAGGAGGTGAGGCTGTCACCCCAATTCAGTGCAGTCATGTCCTCTCACGCCCTTTGTCACCTCCACCTGTGACAGCCCACCCACCGTGTTGTCCAAACCTGCCCTGCAGGAGCTGGAGCTGTGGTGATGCGGAGGGCACGAGGCCCTCGGAGCAGCGCGTCCCGGGGCGGCAGCACCCAGGAGGGATCCCGGGAAGGGAGGAGGAGGTGAGGGAGCTGCTGATGGACTCACCGGTGACGAAGACGGTGGCGGCGATGTCGGCCTCGGCCAGCATGGGCTGTACCACCGCCTGGAAGTCCTCCAGCGCGCGCCCGGCGCCGCTCTGCGGGTTCACCAGCACCAGCGCGCGGCAGGGCCGGGGCAGCACCCCATAGCTGTCACCTGCGGGGAGACAGGGTCAGGGTGGCGGGGCCGTGGTGCTGCCCAGGGAGGGCTTTGCGAACCAGGGCAGTGTTTGCCAGAGCCCCGCAGGAAGGGGAGCTGCCCCCCGTCCCCACCTGCCCAAGGTGAGCAGGGATGGAGGGTCCCTGTGGGAAAGCAGGGGAGGTGGCAGAGACGAGGACAAGGGGTCCTGCAGGGACAGGGGGTCCTGCAGGGACGCATCCTGAGCTCTCCTGCAATCAGCAGAGATGTTCGGCACGCAGGCCAGAGCCCCGAGCAGCCCAGCAGCCCAGCGACGAGCGCTGCTGTGCACCCCGGGCTGCAGGCGCTGCCGGCTGCGATTACAGACACACCGAGGAAAGAAAAGGGGCAGCAAAGTTTGAAACCCAACCTCCCCAAGGGTGTCTGGCCCCAAACACCCTCGGCTGTGAGTTTTCCCTTGTGAACCCCCCAGTTCACGACACAACGCGCAGTGAGCCAAGGACAGGGGGACGAGGGCCAGGGGGCCTTGAGGTCCCTGTTCCCCACATCCATCCCCGATGGAACAGAGCCAGGACAGACACCTGCGCCGGCAGACGGGCGCTTCTGCTTCCCCTGCTCCCCACGGGGCTCAAGTTTCACGTGTGAGGGCCCTGGCTGGGCTGTAATTACACGCCTGGCAGGGGCCCGCGTGCCTCTGCCAGCCCCCCAGCCCAGTGGTCCCCACGCAGGGGGAGGGATGCGATGGCCCCCGGGGGAGCTGGCGGCAGTGTCCTTCAAGGGCAGAGCCCCCAGGTGCTCCCTGGGCACCCCAAACCCTGACGAGCAGGGCAGGGAGCCTGGAGCTTCCACAGCGCCACTGGAAAGCCCCAGCCCTGCGGAGTGATGCCAGTTTTGGGGAGGTGTGGGGGTGTCCTCACCAGCTCTGGGCCCCCTAAGCCGTGATCTGGCCCCAAGTGTGTGTGTGATTGTGTGTGTGTGTGGTGGGTGCCAGCCTGGGCGCGGGGGCTCTGCGGGACAGGATGGGGGCTGTGCCTGCTGAGTCAGCAGAAAGAGCTGCTTGGTCAGGAGCTGAGTCACCAAAGCAAACAGCGATTCCCGGCACTGCCCGGGCTGGGAACCCCCCCTCTAACCCAAGCAGAGCGGGGGGCCGGGGTCAGCAACCTGTGATTTGAGTGTTTGAACACAAGCAGCGTTTTTACAGCTAAACCCCCTCCTGCTGCCCGCAGCGGGGCGAGGGGAGCCTGGGGCGATGGAGGTCCCCATGTGTGCCACCCCCCCGGTGACACCCAGCATCACACCAGTCACAGCCCCCGGGCTGCCCTGATGGTTGGCAGGGCAGATGTGCCTGGAGCTCCGTCCATCCCATCTCCATGCCCCTCGCAGCCCTGGGGAGCACACACAGCTGTACTGATGTGGGCACTATGAGGTTGATTTTCTGCCCCCAGGACACCTCCTTGTCCCCACACCTTGGGACCTGTCAGCGAGCCCGCAGCAAAGGTCCATCCATGAGAGCCCATCAGGCAGGGCTGAGCCTGTGGCCGGCTCTGGGCTCTCTCCCCACTGCCACCCAGGGCCAGGGGAAGCGGCCGGCTGCCCCCCCACCCTCCCCGGCCCCTTATCAGTGGGTGCCAGACGCGAGGGGACCAGCGGCCCTTGGGGACAGCAGTGAGGCCACCACCCCAGCTCGGGTCAGGGATGACGGGCAGCAGCGCCACGACTGGGCTGGCCCTGTTCCCCCTCTCCGGAGCCTTCCCTAGTCCCTGCCTGCACTAAATCCCCTCTGGGCAAACACAGCTGAGCCCCTGGGCAGGGGGGCTGTGCTCAAGTCCCACCTGCCAGAGGCAGAGGATGGGGGGACTTTTCTCTCCTTTTTCTCCTACCCACCCCAGAAGATGAAAGTGAGAGCACAAGGCACTTCAAGAGCCTAAACATAGTTTTTCAAATCCATAATGTTTCTTATCAGCCACATCATTCCTGACACGCACATGGAGCTGTGGCCGGGTCTTGCCTGGACCCTGCGGTCCCTGAATAGCAGTGGGTTACGTATGGGACCCCGCGGACCTGCTCCTTGGATGGAGGGGGAAACACGAACCCTGTCAGGGCACTGAGGGATGGTGTGACTCCATCACCAGGGACAGATTGCTGCTGAACAGGAACGGGGACAGGATCCCAGTGCAGGACCAGTGACACCAGCAGCATTGGGCTCGGCCTGGGCTCCCACAGCAGGAGTGGGGGGTGCTGCTTCAGAGCCTTGGCCACAGCGATGCTCAGGCGGGGGGGGACAGATTTCAGCAGCGTCCCTCTCCCTTGCACAACACCGGCCGGCCCCCGGCACCTCGGCGAGGCTCAGCGACTTCCCGGCACAGCGCGGTTGCTTTCAACCCCAAACGCTGTGCGGAGCAGACACTGAGTCAGCAGGAGGAAGGGGCTCCAGCTGCTGCTGCCAGCGCTCAAACTCCGCTCTCCCCACTCCGCCCACGTCCCCCATGGGACTCGTGTCCGGGCCGCACTCAGGCGGGGACCACGCTGCCGCGGCTCCACCGTCAGCAACCCCAGCTGCTCCATTGTGTCCCCGCATCCTTCTGGAAACTCGCTGGGCACAAGGAACAAGCGCGCCAGGCTGACGGGACAGGGCTGTCCTGCCCCGTGACCCGGGTGGCACGAGGCTGGGACAGACCGGGACATGCCTGTTGCGTATCACCTCTCTGCAGTGTCACCTCCTGCCCCCTGCACAGTGAGGGGACGGGCACAGGCAGGGGGTCTCCCAAAACAGGGGCTTGCGGCAGGGCCCAGTCCCACTTGCTGCTGACACACCGCGATGCCATGGCCGTTGCCGGCAGCTCAACGGCAGGTTCCTGCTGCGGCTGGGGCTGGATTTCCCCACCAGGACACAAGCCTGGGGACGGCTGGTCCCTCCTGGCCAGCTGCAGGGTGGGACACTTCCCTGCACACTGCGGGAAGCCCCAGCTTTGTGGTTTTAACTGCTGGGGGACTTTTTCTTTCCCTTGAGGTGAAATAAGGAGCGGAAACTTCACCCCTGCTGCAGCTCTCCACAGGGCTTTTATCCCAGAGGATGCTGGAGCTGGATGACACCAGGATGGGACGGCTGGTGGCTTCCGGCTGCCCTCCCCGTGGGGATGGGGTGGCAGGATTGCTCTGCACGGACTCGCGCGCAGCTTCCCAGCACGGCCTTATCTGCCCCGCGCACACCGCGATGCCGGCACGTGAGGGTGCGTTGGAGCGCAGGGTGTGGCGAGAGGCATTTTTAGCTCTGTCCCAAACTGGGGGAGGAGGTTTGCAAATCCTGCTGGCCCTCAGCTAGAAAAATAACTGCAAAATCCCACACCTCCTTCTCCCGTCCTCCTTCCTCAGGCTCCCCTGAGGTCCCTGCCACGCAGCGAGCAGCTCCTGCCCCAGCACCCTCGCACCGCCTGCTAAAAGGGTGAGGGTTTTAAAACGCTTGGAGACTTAGAGCTGCAGAGTTCAGGCTGGAAATAGAGCCAGGGAACTGGTTTTGCCCTCACCCTGTTCCACTGGATTTTTTGTTGTTCTTTTGGAGGAGTAGCAGAAAGTTGTTTTGTAGCTGCAGGTCATGTAAAAAAGCTGCATTTTAAAATGCAAGCAGGGAAGAGCTGGGCTAAATATGATTTGACAGGATCCCTCTAACCGCATGCCTCTTAATTTCCAAGTCTGATCAGTGCGACTGGACAGCTAAATAAATGAAGTAGTGCATATAATTGAATCTCTGCTCAGATGTTCAAATATATGCCGGCCTGCCCTGCCCTGACTGCAGGAGCTGGGGGACTTGGTCCCCAAGCCAGCCGCTCCCCTTTGAGCTGGTGGCCGCTCCCGGAGGGGACAGGGAACTGAAACCTGGGCCCCTCTGTGCCGTCCTGGGACCCCGCTGGGTCCCCGGGGGGATTCACCTCCTCCCAGGTGATGGATGGGACCCGCTGGGGACAGTCCCTGGCTCCTGTCCTGCCTGCGTCAGCAATGATGACTTTATTTTTTTCTTGGTTAATGCTGCCCTTTGGAGCTTTCCTAGTTTATTGAGCCAAAGCGATGCGGGGCGGGGGGGGGTGTGTGCAAAGGGCCTTCGTGGTGCCACCACGTCCCTGCTGCCCCTTCGATTTAAGGGTGAAAGGAGGGAGAAGCCACCCCTGACCCTGGGGCTGTGCACAGGGATGGCCCTGTCTCCCCCAGGGCTCTGAGCGGGGGGGATCCAGGTGACCCTGCAGAGATGGGGATCGCCCCCATCCAACCACCCCCGACCCCGACCTGTCCCTTGGGGCCCGACCACCGCGCAGCGCGCCCGGCTCGGTGCCAGCTGCCCCTCGGGGACAGGGGACAGGGGTCCCGCGGGGGGACGGGCAGCGGAGAGCCCTCGGGTGGCTGCTGGCCCCGATCCCACCGCAACCCCCCCCGACCCGTTCCCGGCGCTCGCTCCGTCGGGACCCGCAGCGCAGCCGGGACGGTCCCTCCCCGGGAGAGCGCGGGGCGGCCGCTGCGGGTGGCGGCTCCGGTACTGACCGTCCTGCGTGGGCACGGCGGGCACCGAGAGCTCCCGGATCCTGCGGCTCCAGGCCTGGGCGATGCGCAGGTTGTCCTCGGCGTCGGGTCCCAGGGAGACGCGGAAGGTCCGCTCCAGGCGCTGGCGGGCGGGCGAGCCCCAGCGCGGCCCGCGGAACGGGTAACACACCAGGGAGAAGCAGGCGGCGGCGGCCGCGGGGAAGGCGGCGGAGCCCACGCAATCGGCCAGGCGGAGCGCGGCGTCGGGACCGGCCGAGCCCCCGGAAGAACCGCCGGGACGCCGCACCTGCAGTTCCCGGGCCGTCAGAGCCAACGAGCAAGCGGCAGCACCAGGGGTCGGGCCCGCACCGAAGATACCTTGAAGTAACACCGGGCCCCCACCGGGCTCCGGGGGAGCGCGGCGGCCGGCGGCCATCGGCGGCGGAACGGGAACGGGAGCGGGACGCACCGGGGAGCGCCGCCCGCCGCTGCTCGCTGCTGACACCCGCCGCGCCGCCCGGCAATGGCAGGCGGGGCGGCCCCATTCAGAAAAATTTAACCCACTCCCCCACGCCGGGAGTGTGGGGGGCCGGTCCTGGAGCTGCCCCGAGGCCCTCCCCGCTTCCGCCTGCCTCAGTTTCCCCAAGCGCCGCCCCGCACTCCGGGGCAGGGCTGCGGCCGGCGGGTGGCCGGGGGGAACACCCGGGGGAGGACACCCGGTCTGCCCGGCTGGAGCAAGACCCTGCAGGCACGGGGCAAAGCGACAGCGTGGGTTTGCCGTGGGTGGCTCTGCCCTGCCGGGGTGGGTGTCTGGCGTGGGTGCTCCCACGGTGCGGGGCTGGCACAGCACCCACCCGCGGTGATGCGGGGAGACCAGCGGCAAAGCGCCGGGCAGCAGCGTGTCCAGCAACGCACAGACAGGCGCTGGCTGAGTCCCCCGACCCCCACGCTGGGCTGAACAGCATTTAACAGCGTTTCTGCATCTCTCCAGCTGGAACACGGTGAGAGGAGCAGAGCGGGTGCATGAAGAAGTCAAGGCACGGTGGGGGCTGAGGAGGACAGCGGGCAGAAAACACCTCCAGGAGAGGATGGAGGAGGACCATGTCCTGCCCATCACTGGTGGCTCGCCAGCAGGTATCTATGCGGGTTGGAGGGTGCCGTGGGCATGGAGCCCCATGGCGAGGTTGGCTGGGCTATGAACCCCATGCCGGGGCACAGAGTGCTGAGGACAGAGCCCCTGGACCTGCCCGGTGGGTGCCAGCACAGCTGGAAGCAGCTCCATGTCTGTGACGGCTGGCAAAAACCACTGACAGCAGCTTTTGATGGCAACAGGACTGATCTCACCCTCCCGAGGGGCTGCTGGGCTCCAGGGGGTCTGGCCCAGCCCAACAAGGATTTTTTTGGCCAAGCCGTTTCCCCTGGATGTATCTCTGCTCCATGTGCTCCAGCTGGCCCTTTGCTCTCCTTAGGCTCAAACAAAAACAAAGCTGAGCCTCTGCATGGGGAAGCAGGCGATAAGCACTTGGACGAACGCCATGGGAATGGTAAGGCAGACACAGAGGTGCCCCAGTCCCTCCCTCCTCCTCCTCCCTGGGCCTTCCTCACCCTTTCCTCATCCCTCAGACCACCCTTTGTGCCAATGCTTGTGCAGGTTTTGCTGGGCCGGCAGCAGCCTGAGACCCCGTAACCTTGAGCTCGCACCTTGGGGAGGCATCGCTCTTCACACTTACAGCAGTTTAATTAACGGTGAGCCCTCAGCCCTCTGTCCCCGCTTAAACCTGCTGGAACTGGCCAAAAGTTGCAGGGAGAGCACAGGATGACCAGCTGGGTGAATAACGTGGTTCAGTCTTTTTTTCCCAGAGTGACCTAAAATGAGAGCTGAAGTGCCATGATTTGGGGCACTGTGCTTTGCAAAAAGACTTCCCTGGGCGCTGTGAGTTCAGAGAGATGCTTAGAGCGGGAGGTGGGACAAGACCCCCTCCCAGCCATTTGCTGGCTGATGCTTTTGGCTGGAGAACAGCAGAACCTGCAGCCAGTTCTGGGTGGAATTTGGATATGGTCACTTCGCCAGCCACTGCCGTGCCACGGTCCAGCGTTTGTAAACAGCCCCGAGATCCTCAGCAAGGTGTCACAGGAGGAAATAGCTGGATGCTGGGAGTGCAGCATCCTGACCTGCTCCTCACCCTTCCTGATGACTAACCCGCTCCCGATTTCCGCTCAGGAAGGCACGAGAAGTGGTGGGAGGATGTGGGAGCAGCTGTCTCACTGCTGCTGGCAGGTGCCACGGGACGACTTTGGGCTCTGTCCTCACCACACTACATCCGTCTGTGGCCCCGTGCCAGAGGGATCCCCCTCACCCAGCCTGTGCTTTAAATAGGAGTCGAATGCGGCTCTGCTGGCCATGGCCATGGTGTGGGCTGGGGAAAGGGACTGAGAGTGGCTTCATTGCAAGCTGTGGAAGCCGGTGATGCTGCAGCACTTGGCCATGGGGAGGGTCAGCGCAGGGATGGCCGTGGTGGGGACGGCCGGGGCAGGGAGATGGGGCGGCCACAGCCAGGTTGTTCTTGGGTGGGGAATGGGACCAGTGCAATCACCGCCTCCGTGATGGCGCAGGACACCCAGGCAGAGCTTTTCTGCCTTGGTGCTGCTCTATGGGGACTTCACGTGAGCCCATCCCGATGCCACGCGACCCTTGGCAGATTCCCGCTCTGTGCCATGGCCAGCCCAGTGCCCACCACTGGTCCCTTTGCTCTCTGTTGATTCAACCCAGTCCTGCTCAGACGCTACTTGTTTGCCTCCAGACGTGGTGTCTAGTACGGAAGTGGGATCACTTCCGTCACTGCTCAGTGCTGATAAACAGTTGTTTGGGGCTATCTTAATTAGGAGAGCCCTAACGAGCTCCCTTGACCTGACCTGCAGCCCAGCAATGTGCTCGGCAGCCGGGGCTCCTGCGCTGTGGGCAGGTGTCTGCCCGTCAGGTTTGTCCTGATCCGCTCCATTCCCGCTCGTGCGGTGCTGCAGAGCCCATGTGCATGGGAGGGTGGCACGGGGACGTGGCGTGGGGATGTGGCACGGAGCCAGCGTGCCAGTGGGGACAGCTGGTGGTGAATCCCCCCCATCGTCTCTCACTGCACAGGGGGCTCACCCAGGGCACAGGGTATCTGGTCCGACCATGACCACAGAGGCCACCAAGCTCCCTTCAAGAGCAAACACCTCTCAAACTCCTGTCCTGGGAAGGCTCGTGAGGCACCCCAGACCCCACAGATGTAATTTGGAGGAGAAGGCTTGTACATATGGCGTGCTGTGCCCTGGGCCCGCTGGAGAAGGTGATGGATGCTCTGTGTTTGGGGAAACTGAGGCAGAAGCAGCAGACAAGGTTTGTCTTGAGTTGTACGAGAAACCAAGGGTTAAATATGGCAATTAAACACCCCCTCAGCTCCCTCTTGCCCCTGGGCTCTTCCTGCTCCTGCCCCAGCTGCCAGAGGAGCTGGTCTCCCCAGGGAGTGTGTCCTGGGGGAAGAATGCAGAGAGCCTGGGGGCTCCCCGGCCCTGCTGTAACCATTTGCTCCCCAGGCGCAGCACAGACCCGGGGCTCTCTGTGCCAGTGCAGGCTGGGATTTCGGGCCTCCACTGCTTACATAGGGCAGCCTCGGGAGGCGTGCAGAGGACACAGCTCTGCTGCAAGATGAACTGCAGCATTTCACTTCGAGGCTCCTCTGGATCCCTGCCCGCTCTGCCGCCCAGAGATGGGAACGGGAAGGGGATGCACTCATCCCAGATCCATCGCTTTTAGCATCGTTCCCACCGCTGAAGGTACATGTCTCAAGGTGGAGCCAGAAATAGCGCAGCGCTGCGCTGCATCGGGGCTGGCAGGGCTGCAGGGTTTGGCAGGGGGACAGGCACCGACTGCAGCAGTGGGAACTTTCCAGCCAGCGCCTGCGGGAGCAGCCGGTGCAGAGATGGAGATGTTTTGGGGTAGATGGAGCTGTTTTGGGGCAGACGCAGCCCAGGGACTGCGGCTCAGCCCCTCTCAGCTCCAGCCATGGGGGCTCACAGGGAGCAGTCACCCTGCATCTCCCCAGGGAGATGCTGTTGCCAACACAGGGGACCAGTACTGAGCAGGAGGGGACAGAAATAACCGAGGTATCTCCTGGAGGAGAGCGATTGGGATCACATCCCACCTGAGGTGCACAAGCCAGGACACAGGTTTTGGGTCTGCCAGTGATTTGCTGCAGGACTCTGGCAAGTGACTGCACCCTAGGTCTCTGTCTCCATGACCCATGGGCAGCAGGTAGCACCCACAATCCTGGTGTCACATGGGGCCCAGGGCTTGAACCCAGAGGCTTCTCAGCCTCTGAGGAGCTGCGTGTTACAGCAGCTCCTAAATCACAGCTCTGTGACCCTCCATGGGCTGCTACCCAGCCCCGACTCTCAGCTGAGCTCTCCACGGCCGCTGGCACAGCCCAGGACCACAGGGCTCGCCTGGAGAGCCCTAGACAACACTGGCAAGCTGAGCTCATTCCTCTCAGCTGACGAATTACTCAGAAATGTTTCTGAGGTCAGGCCTCCTACGGGGAAACACTCCCAAACGCTCCACGAGAAGCTGCTGAGTCTGGAATAACCACACGCCCCACTCGCTCAGCCGAAAAGTCACCCCGATGACTCGCCCTGGCGTCAGAGGGATTGAGGCCCAAGTGCTGCTGTTTGATCTCCCCTTTGTCTGGAGGAAGACAAATTTTAGGCTGTTGCAGGGTTTTCACCACTTCCCCACAGCGGTTTCCTGCTCTGATGTGAGCGCAGGCATTTTTGGGAGGTGAGTCAGCGGCTGCAATGAGAACCACCTGGGAGACTCGATCCGGATCCCGGGATGAGCGGGATCCCCACCGCGATGCTCGGCACCAGCGGGCAGCATCCCCCGGGCAGAATTACTGACGGGGGACACTTGTCCCACCACAGCCCGCCACTTCTGGCCTGGGTAAGAAGAAGAGGGATTTGGTGCCGTTGGTTCCCATGGCTTCTCCTCCCTCGCCGGGCTGGGATCGGCGCACTCCGGCCACCCCACCCGGGCTCTAGGGAGAAACTTGGTATAGGAGAAAAGGGCAAAACTTCATCCAGCTCTGCAGGGAGCTCCTGGCAGTGTCTGTCCCACCCCGGCACTGTGTTGGTCCCATGCAAGAAATGGCCCCAAAGCCCCCCCGCATGGACAGGGCAGCATCAAGGGTCTGGTTTTCTCTGGGGGGAGATGGAGGTCTTGGCAGAGCTGAGAAACTGCCCTCCTTGCTCGTGGAAATTCAACAAATAAAGACAGTTCTTGGTAAAGGGACCTCCCAGGTTTTCTCTGCTGAGCTTTACCATTTTTTGCTATTAAAAATGCATGACCCCCTGCCCACCCCCTTCCAACATTACTCAAACCCCTCCGCTCAGCAAATAACTGCACCGCAGCCAGCAAGTGAGACTGAGCCCGGATAAGCTTTTTCGAAGGAGCTAAACCTGCTTAAAACCAGTGCTGTTCCCTGACCCGCCCTCCTAATCCTGCTCGGCTGATAATGAAATAATAAAGGGCTGCAGAGCCTTGCTCTCCGTGCTGTGGGGGAGGTTTCTTCTGCGTCTGTACGTGCCAGGAGCTGGGATATTAATTGCTACCTAAGTAAACAGAATCGCTTCTTTCTTCTCCTTTGCCTGGCTGTAAAACCAGGTGTGACCCTCAGCCTGCAGAGAAATCAGAGTCACTCCTTTTTCCCAGGAGAACGGTTGGATGCTGCAGCGATAACAGCCATGGTCTCTGCCCCGGCTCCTCGGGGGCTGATTCTGACCCTGCAGCTACCCTGGTGGGACCTACGGGCCCATCCTGGTGGGAACCCCAGGGCCACCCCAATGGGACCCCCAGGGCCATCCTGGCAAGGCTGCTGGGCCTCTGCCCGTGGGGATGAAGCTGGTGGCACTGGGGGGGGCTCAGAAACACAAGAGTGGGGTAGTGTTGGGGCAGGACACGTTGTTGAGCCCCTCCGAGGTGACCGCAGAGGTGCCACCTGGGGTCTGCCGTGCCAGTGGTTGCCCCGCAGCAGAACGTACAAACTCGTTGCATCTCAGCCCCTGTAGCTGGGAAAGCAAGGGGAGGTGACAACGGGGGCAGGATCCGTCCCCTGCGGCTGGGATGGCTCTGAGCACCCTGCAGGGCAGCAGGGATGAGGACCAGGGATGGTGCTGGAGAACCTGGGGGACAAAGCACAGGCTGGGGACACTCAAAGCAGCCACAGCATCAGCCCTGGGCTGGTGTGCTGAGGCCCTGGGTGGGAAGGGGTTAAACAGCCCTGCATTCTCCACACAGGCTGAATTGCATTACAAGCCAGGAGGGAAGGGCTTTAAAAGAGGGAGGCAGCAGCAAGTGTCTACTCTAAGGGCTGGGAAGGAGTTGATGATGTTGAGCACCCTACACTGCAGTTCTATCCCCACCACTGGGGCATGTTCCCCCCTTGCTGTCCTCTGGCTGCTGCTGCACACACCAGGGTGTCCCTGCTGCCCTGGGAGCTGCCATTTCTCTGATGGGTGCAAGAGGGACCTCAGGGAGCTGCCAACTCCCCATATCACAAAAATAGCCTGTGTCCCATCCCCTCTTATTTTTTTTTTTTTTCGGCTTCTTCATTTTGAAAGACAAAGCCAGCAACTTGTGACAAGTGAACAGCTGTAGCACGGGTGCTGTGATGGCTGTCAGGTGACTGTGCCTTGCAGGGCAGCAGCAGCCGTTGTTAAACATGTGTCTGTGCATGTGGCCGAAGGAGGGAGAGCTTGGGTCAGGGGTGCCCATGAGGGGGCTCTGGGCTGCCTGGCAAATGGATGCTGCCAATTCACCCCAAGCCACAGGGTAATTGTCAGCCCGAAGGCTGGATTAGCATCACACATCTGGCTGTGCTGCCTTTGCAGAGGCACAGAGTGAATCCCAGCAGCTGGTGCTGTGAGCTCTCCCCTCGCTTACGATGCCATCGAGGGACAAACAGGGACATGGGAATGTGTGGCAGGTGCCCTGAAAGAACCAGAAACTTCTAGATTGATGGACCAGTATGGTCATGTACGTGTTCCTTGGCTGACAGACAGAGCCTCAGCTGAGAGAAATTTCTAGACCACTGACCACAAGTGACCCTAGCTCGGGTTCAATTTGAGTGTAAATGGAGCTGCTGAGACCCCCTTCAAGCTGGTCAGTGGGTCTGCAGTCAAAGAGTCTCCTCCTTGGATCCTGGACACCATCTAAGGAAACTTCCTCGAGGACTGAGAGCCCCTGCCTTGCTGGTGAGTGATCGTATCTTCTGGGTTACCCTTGAGTGTCCTCATTTTCTGTGGGTGAGGGAATGCACATTTTGAATCACAATTCTCAGGTTTTGGGGATCTCCTGAGTCTGAATTTGCTGCGTACTATTTAGATTCCCCTCGGTATCTTGACCCTCTGGTTTACTGAACGTTTGTCAGAGCATAAAGTGATTTTGATTAAGAGAATCACTGGTTAAAGGATTTTGTTTGGAAGAGGTAAAAATAAACTCTGCTTTTGAGTTTGCCATCTGTCTGGCTTGACTTTTTGCATCCTTCCATGACAGAGTGGAGCTAGAACAGCCCCTGCCAGGACAAAGATGAAGGACCTGCAGGGGACAGAGGGGACATCAAGAGTCACCACCAACCCAGCAGGGATCACTGGTCTGGGCTTCGGCTGTTCCGGGGGATCCATGCGGAACCCCAGGCCTGATCCTGCTGCAGGAGCAAAGCCAGGCAGCTGGTGAGGTGAAAAGGGGGCTCTCCTGGTTTATACACCCCGTAATTAACTGTGGGGCTGGTCTTGAGTGATTGTGGAGGAAAATGTGGGGATGGGTTCACACTGCAGGGCCAAATACATGTCATCAGGCACGGTGAAGGGAGGCAAGACTGCCCATCTTGGTGCACAGGAGGGCACACAGAGGAGACACCAGCGCATTAGTATCTTATTCACATTGAGGATGGTGCGTCTTAGTGAAGGCTGGAGGGAGACAATCTTTACTGAAGTGTCTGGCGGAAAGCGACCCATGGCGATGCTGCGGCGCCCCGCTAAACACAAAATGTTTCTGACAGGAGTTGTCGCCAGAGGCACCGCCATTGTCACGTACCCAAGCCTGAGCGGCTGCTCACACCAGAGCAGCCCGGCAGCGGGGACAGACACAGCTGAACCAGGACTGAGCATCCTCCATGTCTGCGACCTCCCCCCTCAGCCCAGAGACAACAGGGCAAGGGATGATGAAATTACGAAGCGGCTTAGGAACTGCTGGGAAAAACCTGTCCCTCCAGGGCGAACAAAGTGATGTGATTCTGGTGATGAAATTAACGGTTTGGCTTCCCTGGGATATAAAGCACGTTTCTTGGGCCTGAAAGGGTCAGCACGGGGCTCTGCCAGCTGGGCTGGAACACAAGTTTACTGCTCACATTAGTCATTTAGCGCCTGCAGCCAGTGGGACTTTGTCCTCACGTCCAAGGAGCCTGGAGGACCTTGGGGAGCCTGATAGTGAGTGTTCCCTTGCGAAACGGTGCAAAGAGCAGCTGCAGGAACACCTCAGGACCGCCATCCCACGCCGGCACAGCCCGGGGGTCGGGGAGAGCCGTGGGGCGGTGGGCTCCCGGTTCCCGTTCGCCCCTCCGCTCTCCGCGTCCCACCGGGCTCGGCCCAGACGTGTCCCGCCCCGCACACCATAGAGCGAGGCTCGAGCGTTGCCGCGGCACTTCCGCCGGCACGGCCGCCATCTTAAGCACGGGCAGTGAAGCCGCCGCATTGAGGCCGTGCCTCGTACGGCCGGCGAGAAGAGGGAGGTGGCCGCGCTGCCAGCCACACTCGGGAAGCGGCCGGTGCACCCCCCGAGGAGGGGGAGTTTACGCCGTTTTCACGCCTCCTCCTCAGGTATCGGCGCCGCTCGGGCAGTGGCTGATACCCTTCTCTGTGCGGGGAAAGCGCGGGCGCTGCGCCCTCACCTAAGATGGCGGCGGGGGCGGTCTCTCCGCGGACAAGATGGCGGCCGCGGGCAGCCCCGCTCCAGCCGGGTGGCGGAGCTCGCTGGGCTGGGTGAGGGGATGGGACGGGACCCCACTCTAGCCTTGCTGCCCCTTTTCCAAACTTCCCGGCCCCCCCCTCCTTCCCCAGCGAGAGGGGAATCCCCTCTCTCCCCGCCTATCCCCTGTCTTGGGGTCACTTGTCCCCTGGTGCCTGAGGTGCCCCTGGGTGAGCGTGGGGCGGGTTTGGGTTGGGCCGAGCCCAGGCCTGGCTCCCGGGGGGTGCTCTGAAGGGAACCCGTCCCCCCTGGGAGTGTTGCTGTTCCGGTTTATTTTCATATTCGTATTTCCTCCCTCCCGTTTAACACTGTGCCACAGCAGCGCACCAGCCGAACCGCAGGTAGCGGAAGGGTTCCGCTCCTCCTCCTCCTCCCCACCCCTTTAGGGGCGGTCATAGTGGCGGAGAGGAAGAAAACGATGCCACGGAAGCTGTTGTTGCCTTATAAATCTGTTTTTTCTCACTTCAGAGCTCCGCCGGGGCTGCACGATTCTCTGGCGATGAACGCGGCCAGAAGTGGCTACCGGGTCTTCTCGGCCAACTCCACGGCAGCCTGCACCGAGCTGGCCAAGAGGATCACGGAGTAAGTTCCTTCTCTTCCAAGTTTCTTTTCCCCTCCCCGAGCAGCAGGATCTGTGCAGAGCGGCTGGAGAGGCTCCTGGTGTCCCCCAGCCTTCCCAAGGCGTCTGCTGCAGACACCTTTGCTGGGAAGGTTCAGCAGCTCTGCCTTTTTCATCTGCAGCAGCAGCTCATCCCTCCTGATAACTCGGTTGGAGCCAGTGATGAAAACAGGCTGTCTGCTTTCTGCATTTTGCATCTCTGACACCCGTTTCAATGCTGGAAAGGCAGGATTGCAGCAAAGGCTGTTAGTTCTGGGGAGGGAGGAGGTGAAACTGGGCTGAACAAACCTCAGAAAGCGTTTTAGCTGCTTTGGGAGATGCTCAGAACTTTCTCTGCTGCTTTTTGCAGGGACAGGTTGGCAACCTCATTTACTCAACAGCTTCAGTGCTCAGAGAGTGTTGCATGGTGCAAACCTGGGTGCAACACGTGCAGTTGCACTGAGCAAAGTGGATCAGTTAATCTGCACTTGGGTGGGGTAGGAAAGGTGGGCAGTACATGCTGACAAAAGATTTAGCTTAGGGATAGAAGTGAGCCCCTTTTTGTCCAACACATCAATTGGGGCAGAGTTTGACCTGGACTTGGCAGGGATGGATGCGCTGGGTCCTGCTGCAGGAGGTGTGGAACAGCTGGCTCTGAAACAGGGCTCTTGGCGCACAGAGCAGCACTGGGTTTTGCCCAGAACTTGATCTTATATTCTGAGTTAGTTTGCTTCGAATCAGGGCACCTGGCGTGTGTGCACTCCCAGCTGAAAGTGCTTTTCTAAGAGGCAGGAAGCTGTGGATTTGGGGAGCTGTCATCCTGAAGCAGGATTTGGGTTTCTTTGCTGTTTCCTTTCAGCTACAGTTCATGGGAAGCTGCTCCCAAGATTGAGAGGACTAGGGTGTGCTTAGGCTGGAACCATTACTAAATACAGGTGTGCTGGCACCTTTAACTGCAAGACCATTTCGTTATTTGTCCAGCTAGCTTAGCAAGCAGTGTGTTCAATCCTTAGCACAGATGATCTCCATGAAGCTGACTTGGCTGTTTGGCTGGGATCGCTGGTGTTGATGGGACACGTGGTGAATAACAGCGATGGACTTCTTTGGGTGTGAGGCAGCAAGAGAAACCCTTGTGTTTGGGAGTGGAAAGCTCTTTTTTGTTCATGTATTTTTGCTGTATTAGGTCAGTTCCGTATCACTTTCCCTTCACTGATACAACTCTGAAAAGAAAGTCTCTCTATAAAAAAGTTTTGCTGCAGAGATGGGCCATGGTTTTACAAGGCTTGTCCTGTTGCGTCAACACTGAACAAAGCTGAAGTCCCCTGAGGATGAGCTCCAAGTTCTCAGGACCGAAAGAGCAAACAGGCAATCTTTATTCTCTGCTCTTTGTCTTAAAATAACTCACTTTTTTGTGAAGATGTGATGAGAAGAGACACAGAGCAGGCTTCTCTGGGCTGTGTGACGTGCTGCTGTAACCCTGTGCAGGGTTCCCAGGGATGCTCTGAGGGGGAATGACAGCAGGATCCAGAGAGCGACCTCCTGGCTTCCCTTAGGAGCGCAGGGGCTGTCTCAACCCGTTTGTAATCTGTCCCTTGTTTTTTCAGGTCACAAAAGATGCGTGACTGCTGGCTGTCCCACTGTGTCACATCCCAGCCCGCGCTTTGCTGGGGAGGTCAGCGGTGCCTCTTAATAGGGTTGGAGCAGTCTTACAAGGGTGAGTCTGTCCTCTAATATTGTGCGTTCTTTTTAAAGTTTTTTTATGACCCTTAGTATGAGTAGTAAAAGAACTTTAAAACAACACACAATATTGGGAGTAGGGCCCCTTGAGGCACTTGTCCATCCAGGCTCTGTGGCTCTTTACCTGTAGGTATGTTAAAATCAGTACTTGAGGAGTCCTGGCTTATCCTTTTTGAAAACCTCAGGCCTGTGGAGGAGCAGAGTGACATAAACCAGACATAAAAAAGCTGTTCAATCTCATTGCTCCATTTAATGCAAAACTTCCAGAGTTGCTTTCGATTCAGGCTCTGAGTGTGGCATTCTGGCACGCTTCCCGTCTTTACAATTTCCCATTATGCGTTCTGGTCTGGTTATAGGAGGAATGCCTAAATGGTTGAACTGACTTTCACTTTGAGTTTTCGGAGCTTTGCTTTATGTTAGTGTCTGCCAGGGAGAGGAGATGGTTCTGGTTTATGAGAACCAACTACCTTGTGAAACTTTAAATAATAAAGATGCTCCTAAGATTCAGGACCACTGAAACATAAATAAAACCGTATGTTCAATTGTATCTTATAAATTGAGAGGGATATTTTTTTAATTCTTTCCCAGATGGAAAGAAGACTCCTGTTGTAATTAGGACACTTGGCACCTGATTACAAGCTGCGTTTGCAGGGGAGAAAGATGATTTCTGTGACCAGTGCTGATCCCTGATGGGCCTTGTGTGCTGCTGTGGGGAGGGAGGTCTAGCAAGTCTTTTTAATCTCTGGAGTCCAACAGATACACTGAGATCTCCTGCTGGCTGCAGTGTTTGGCGCAGAGGGCACAAATACTGGATTTGAAACCAGGATGATGGCTTCTGTGAGTGAGCAGAAGGTGAGCCCTGCGGTTGGGAGATGGCACGTTAGGAGGACTCTCAGGAGCATTCCTCAGCTGAAGGAAGGAGCATTTCTGATGGGACGGAGGAAGAATAATGTCAGCCTTCCTCGTTTGGTCTTCCTTTGACAAGAACTTTACTTCTTTAGCATCTTCTAGGTGCTTGTCACAGAGTAGGAGAAGGAAATGCGGCCCAGGCTGAGAGCCCTTCCCAGCGGTACTGAAACATGCTTTGGTGGCATGAAATATTGCAAGTGAACTTGCCTCTTGAATTGTGATTCAGCTAAACATCAAGTCTTTTTAAATTGACCGTCCTTTGTTTTGCGAGGCTGGTACAGTGGTTTTTGACAGCCTTCAGAGGACGTTTTAAAGTGCAGTCTAATACAACCTTGTGGTGTTTCCTAAAATACTCCAGTGTGCCACTTCCTCATTAAACTGTAGGTGACTTGTGGGCTGTTCACATTTAGGCTGTGAATTTGAGACAGGTTTTATAAACAGTGTTGTTTCCACAGCTTAATATCCTCTTGCTGTGTGTTGAGACTGTGGAAAGTTAGATCATCTTTCCTGAGCAATGGTTACAGGCAGAGATTTCAGATCAATTTGAATTTTTACTGGCCAGTTGTTCTGAGTAGGATGTTTAAAGCCATAAAGAGAATTTTTCTCTTAGATGTTCCCAGGTCCTAGAGGAATTGGTTTAGTGACGGAGCTGCTGAGCAGATGGCAGAGTGAGGAGCTGGGCTTTCCCCATCAGGAGCAGTGAGTGGTCACACAGAGAAAGCTTGTGTTGAGGTGACGTTAAAAACTTCAACAGCTGGAGCAGTAATACCCTGATCCTGCTGCACCGCGCTTGGCAGGACCACATGTCCAGAGGTTTTTTACAACAGGTCTCAGTTCTGAGGACTGCTGCTTTTAAAAACAGAAATGACACCAAACTGGGTTTCTGTCTCTCTTGGATGCAGAAGGGAACTTCCAGAAGTGAACTTTGGCTCTGGTGTCTGCTCAACACTGGTTAATAAGTGAAATTCCTGTGAATTCTGTAAAATCAGCGTGACCGTTCTCCAGTCTTAAACAATTCAGAATCAGCAAAAGCCCCAATCTTCCTGTAGCCAAATACCGCACCACACAGTACGTCTTTTGTTGGTGGAGCTCATTTTGCTTGGAGATGTGACTTATCTACAGGACCTAACGTATTATTTTTGCGAGAAGCAGCTGTATCTGGGGGGGTGTGCTCTGGGTTACCTGTAGTTGCAGCCATTCCTTCCCTTGTGTAGATGTGCCCGTGTGTGCAGACAAGCGGTACGATAATTGTGATTCTGCCCCCAGGCTGGACAAGCTAAGCTGTTCAGTGCCCCCCTTTCCATCAGGGAACAAACTTGCATTTCCGATTTCTCGTTTCAGCAGCACAGAAACCGCATTGCTGCTGTATGGTCTGAACTGCGGAGCACTGGGCTCTGCTTTCTTCTTGCCAGCCGTGTCATCGCAGAGCATCACAAACCTGTTTCTGAAGCTTTCCCTTGTTCCATGAGATGCAGGGTTGACCAGGGGCACTTGCACAGCCTCGTTAATGGAGGTTTTTTCCTATTAGTGAGGTAGGAATGTGCTTTCTGCAGTGAAGTCGGGGCACACGTGCCTTCAAAGGGAGCTTGCAAGGCTTGCCGTGCAGTTTTGGAGGAACAAGTGTGAGTCATTAGACATCTCCCCCCACACATGGGTTTGTTTTGTGTGTTTGTGATTGTTGAGCTTGTTTGGACTTGGATGCCTTGGCAGGGATTAAGCCAAAGCTTAGTTGTTGCAGATGCCCGATTATCATCGGAAGGACAGCGGGATCCTAATGGGCAGTGAGAACTTGAGGGATCCCATCTGCAAAACTCACCTGGATGAGAGGTTTGGGTGGTTTCCCTGCCCTGGACTGCAGGGTCTCCAGGTGATGCCACAGTCGGTACTGGTACCAGTTACAGTCTCGTGTGTACAATTCTCAATGTACTCGTTTACCCACCAACCCCAGCCATGGCAAAACGCATTGCCAGACACATGATGGGGAACGTGTGCGTGCCAAATACGCGCTTTGTGTGCAAATATATCGCACTGCATTCGAGTGTCTGTTATCGCAGCTGGCCCGGCCACGCTTTCCAGGCCAGCTCCAGCGTGCGGGCTCGCGGCCGAGTGCAGCAGCATGCCAAGGTCGGGCTACCTCGCTCATTTACTTCTGAGAAAGCAAATCTTTGTGGCAGTTGAAGGACAAGGCCGAGTCTGTGGCTGTGGAGATGCGGAGAGACCAGGGGAAAGCCAGCGACAGATGCGGGCTCTTCATTTGGGGTTAGTCTCGATGCGCGTAATTTTGGCCCGTGTCCAGGTAAATGCGGTTTATGCGCAGACAGGAAACTGCCGCCGTAACCAGCATGTTGAACAAAGGTATTTTGGAGTCAAAATACTAATGGATTACTTGTCAGTACGGTGAAATACAGAAGTGTCACCTGAGGGAATAGTCTGTCTTTGGAGCCTTTTAAAATGTTCCTCAAAAGGAGCATTTAAGAAATAAATTTAAAAAAAAAAAAGGTGGGTGACTGTAATCTTTGTTGTGATGAATGTTGTAGGTTTGACATTTGAGAAGAGGAAGGAGTAATTTGAAAAAATGAGTAAACTTTTTGAAGTTTACGATCTGAGTTATTTCAGAAGGAAGGTTGGGGAGGGGGAGAAAGAAAGGCGTGGGAGTCAAAAAAAATGACTCAGTTGCCGTTAATCAAGTCTGACTAAATCATTAATGTTTGGCTCCACAGCAGGTCCACCTAAGGTGGCTTTGATGGCAAGATGTCCTTTGCCATCAGGAATCACAGCTACTGGTCAGTCGTGCAAGGACTGGCATCGACCTGCTACAGAGGAACGTGTCCTGGGGTCTGTCCCATGGCCCGCGGGGGGAAGGAGACCCCCGGGGGAAAGGAGACCCCCGGGAAGGGGCGGCTGTGTGGTTCTGCAGCCTGCCTGGGGCACTCTGCTCCCTGCTAGGCAGCGCTGTGGTTTGTTGGTGTGTAATGTTTGGTCAAATCTCTGGTTTGGATCACGAACCGCTGGGTTCCTCCAATTTTCATTTTCTTATTTCTCTCCAGGCGTCTAGGTGCTGAGCTGGGGAAATCTGTGGTGTACCAGGAAACCAATGGAGGTAAGAGGAATCTTTACTATTTGCGACTGAGGTAATCTAGAAATACCAGGTAGCTCCTTCTGCCAAACCTGTCGAATAAGTGCGACAATTCAACTGTGATTGCTCCTGCTGCGACTGGCAGTGCTAAAGCTCCATGTCCGACCTTGGACAAAGCAATTAAATGTGTACCCTGTTTTCTTGTTTGCCCATCAGCTGATTCTCCTCTAAAGGAGAGTCCTACCTTGGGTGTTAGCTGCTACAAAATCTTACACGCCCTTGTGCTTAGCAAGACATTTCCCAGGTTTAAAAGCAATGGCCTGTTTTCTAAGTGTCTGCCTTGCAAACTTGAACATGATCCTCTTCTTCCAGCCCTCCCCTGCCACAGTTTATAGCTGCCCTAGCAAGGACCTGTCCTCTTGCCTTAAAGAGCGCAGATTCAGGGCCGTGCCGGGGAGCATTCCTTTTGGAGCTTGCTGCCGTCTTTAAACGTAGGAAGTGTCTGTTTTCAGATGCTGGGCTAAAACACAAGGATATTGGCTAACAGAGTTCAGTGGCTAAGAGTCATTGACTGTTTTCAGACCTCAGTTACTGTGTTTGCAAGAGACTAGAACCAGAGAGCTGATGTGGGTGAGAGGAAGGGCTAGAAACGGTGCTTGCTTGGCATGAGGATCTATGATAGTGCTGTGGCTCTGAGAGCCAGGACGGGCCACGCGGTGTGAAAGCTGCCGTGGTGATGGTCGGGTTGGTGTTGGGTTCGTGCCGGTGTGAGCTCACTGCCCTTTGGGGTTAGCTGTAAATCGGGTCGCTTGCTACAAGGTCTGAAGTGCTTCGCTGCACAGCACATCGCTCTGCTTTCAGCGGAGTTATGCTGTGTTATCACTGTAAGCCTGATGTTTGAACACAAAACTGACTGTGCTTTCAATCCCCTTCAGAAACAAGAGTTGAAATAAAAGAATCCGTCCGGGGACAGGATATCTTCATTATACAGACAATCCCCAGGTAAGGGACGGTTTTACAGCTGTGATATGCTTTGCATTTCTGGTTCACAGATGGTTCAATAGGTTTTCTCACCATTAGCCAAGCTAGCAGAAGGTGGAAGGGAGCCTGTGCACAAATGATAACTGCAAAATGAGCAGCTATGAGCTGGGGAGATGAGGTATTGATAGGATGTCTTTTGCACAGTTAGCAAAACAAGGATATTCCTGTTTTGGTACCTTTTTCAGAAGACCAAATTCTGCTCAGATTTTGGTGGTCACAAAAAATAGTAAGTACCAGAGCTCAAGCAGATAGCAGAATACCCTGGAAACAGAATGTTTTTTTCTTGCTGAAGAAATAGAGCCCAGTGAGAATTGAAGTTTATTCCCTTTTTGTAATGCTTGGCCTCTTGTCAAAGAAATCAGTTGGACCACAAGATCAGGTTGATCACCTCTGGGGTTCCTCTTGCAGGCTGAGACATTTTCCTAGAGCTCATCTCTCTCCAGAGAGGTGCTGCAAGTGTTTCCTCCCTCAGGGAGCAAGTAAATCACTGCAAGATGAAAACCCACTGAATCAGGATTATGTTTTGTGTGAATAGTGCCATGGTGTTGTCCCTTGTGAGAGAGCTCTCTGAAATCACTTGTAACTGAGAACTGTGTAAGCAAGAAACAGAGAAGGTATTCAGAGTGATAACTTGTAGTATTAGGGGCAGCAATGGTTTTGGGAGGAGGAAACCTTCCCTGATTTTAATTTGTTGATCCCCTTGTTTTTCCATAAACTGAATTCAGTGATGTGGGCTAAGAAATGGCTCCTTTTTAGCCAAAATGTTCAGGACCATCCAGGCGAGGAGCCACTGTTGTGCAGCCAAGTCATCTTTTCTTCTTAAGCTGCAGCTGTGCCTTGCTGCACTGCTCCGGAGGACAGGTTCAAGGGCATCTCCGTTTTGCTGTGGGTTTCAGGGAGCTTTGCAGGAGAGTAAAAACAACAACTGTGTTGATTAATCCGAGGATAGGACTTCCATGCTCAGTAGCAGTTTGAAAAGCAAACAAAATATTAGGACTTAGTAGGAAGGGAGTAGAGAGGGAAACAACCTTGTTATGCTGCAGTGTGAATTCTCAGCCTGCATCTTAAATGCACAGAGAGAGAACAGAAAGACCTGAATATTTGATATTTGATAGAAGCTTCCTGTCCAAAAACCCTACAGCAGAACTAAACCAATGACAAAGATGGGTATCGTCCAGGACTGTTGGTGTGTGGACAAGCGTTCATATGAGGGAAAACCAAATGGCTTATGTTTAGACTGTAGAAAAACAAAGTCCTTTTTCTCCTACGGTAACCTCTCCATCAGTGTAGCTACCAGCGTCCCACAGCAGCACCGGGACCGCTGGTGCATTTTGGAATCAGTGGTAACATTTTCCCCCAAGAGCTGTCTGGTTCTCTGTCTGCTTTCCATGTGAATATATATATATGCACTTTTAAAAAGCAATTTGAAAAATAGTGATGGAAAATATTGAATTTCTTGGATGACCTTTAAATAGGCTTAAACTTGGCCACTTTGTTTTTACACAACACTGATAGCAGCATCTTTTTCCTCTCTCGCGGCCCCACTGGCACAGCTAAAACACCAAAGGGAAGAAATAGCTCTTTGTCTGCTCGTTGTCCTACGTGGCAGGGGCTTTGTTTTATGTAATTCTTGGCTGGGTGCTTCAGAGCTAACAAAGCTTTCTTGTGTGCAAACAACATTGTGCGTGAGGGCTGGGGGCAGCGGGAGAGCAGAGACCTGGAGCACTCACAGCTGAACAGACACAAATGGAGGTTGATTTCTGAAGGGAGGGGGACCAGTGGAGAAATGGGGATGGTTAGAGGTTTGTCACGGGTCACACACAAACAGAGGCTTGGGAAATGGTATCTGAGCTCTCTGGGAAGCCCTCTTCAGTGGTCAGGAGGAAAACGGGTCCTCGAGCATCTTTCAGCTGCTCTGTGCTGTTTATTCCTCTACTGCTGTGGGGAAAGATGCCCGGTCAGCCCTGCTCTGTCACCTCCAGGGCTGAGCCACCCTGTGTGACCCTCCTGGGGACCAGGCTGGGGACGTGGGGTGTCATTTGAGGCTGTGCTGAAAGCTCCCAAGCAAGGGCATCTGTGCTGTGCGAGGGTTCCCTGTCCCTCTGTCTCCTCTGAAGCGGATGTTCTTCAGTTCCCAAATGGTCTCGAGTCAGTTTGTGAGGATGCAGACAGTGTCTCTTGGTTTTGAGGAGCTAAAAGGGCTTGGCTTTTTCCACAATGAATTCAGGTGCAGATTAACACGCTCCTGCAGGGCCACTTCAGCCATCATGGTGAAGCTAACTGAACATGGGGTTTTATGTGTATTCCTTGCTGTGGTGTGTAAATATGTTCTGCCAACATTGCTTTTTTTGATTTTTCTTGCAAGTAAAAGTCATTTAGCATTTACTGTGCTGTTGTTCCATCTCTAGATAAACTAGCTAGCATGGAGATGCTGACCTCCATCAAAATGATGTGTCTGGAGCTTCTACTGCTCCAGAATGCAGTATTTCTTAAGGCAGGAAAAATAACCTGCCTTACATTGTTAAGAATAAAAATACCCCAGTAAATCCAGTGTGGATGAAGTTGTATTGGCTGCATGTGCGCTCCTTCTTTAAAAGACTATTTTATTTCAAAATACACTGTATGAAGTGACGTTTAGTCCAACATAAATGAAAAAATGCCTTTTTTGTTATGACGATGAAGGGAAATCATCATACACCTTGCTGTTAGAATACAAAATCCAATTCCAGTGCACAGCTCTCGAGTGCTGGAGTTGTGTCCTGTGCATGTAACAGTTGATTGTGATGTGCTGTGGCTTGATGGAAGGAGCTTTAAGATCACAATCTGGGTCTTGCATACATTAGGATAAGATGTAACACTGTTTGCCTGGGAGTTTGAGGAGAGGTATTGGTTTAAAAGGAAAAGAAGTTGCATTGGGAAAACACTCACTAATTGTGAAATGGTTTTCAAATCTCCCAGGGATGTGAACACCGCTGTCATGGAGCTGCTGATAATGGCATACGCACTGAAGACATCCTGTGCCAGGAACATCATCGGGGTCATCCCGTACTTCCCCTACAGCAAACAGAGCAAGATGCGCAAGAGGGGCTCCATAGTGTGCAAGCTGCTGGCATCCATGCTGGCCAAGGCCGGTGAGTGTCACTGGGATGCTGCTGGGCATCCCAGAGGGCGTCTGTCCCTCCTTTCTTCTCCTGCTCGATGTGGGGATGTGCTGCCAAGCCCTTGAGCTGCTTTGGGTGAATCCATTTTCCTCAACTTAATTTTATTTCTTTGTAACTTGCACCTGGGGAAGTGGCCTAGAAGTGTCATGTTGAAATACGGTGTCAGCCTAGTGCTGGGACTTACCGTGTGCCTGTTTCTCATTATGTCTGTGGAACTTTTTACGTTAACCTGTTTATGCTTGTTTGATCACATGGCATAATAGTCTGAGTAATAGCTAAAATAGATGTTTGAGGAACTCCAGCCATGTGGGAGTCATCTCAATGAATTGCTATCTTTTTTTTTTTTCCCAGGTTTAACACATATAATCACTATGGACCTTCACCAAAAGGAAATTCAAGGTTTCTTCAGCTTCCCAGTAGACAACCTGAGAGCATCCCCTTTCTTGCTTCAGTATATACAGGAAGAAGTGAGGTTACTCTAGTTCTATATATATCAACTTGTCTTAACTCCTCTTTATGTGATAGCAGCATTGGGCCTCTGCTCATGCAGAGGTTGTGCTGTCAGGCCAGTCGTTCTGTTCATGAATTCTTCCTTAGCAGATACCTATTGCATGTTCCTCAGGAAAGTGGGAAAATGTTATATTGTATTGCATGATTGAATTATTGACCATAAGCAGAAGATGAGCTTGCTCTCTGTAGAGTCGGTGCCGTTTGAGAGATGCTCTTTATGCTTTTGCCTCTGATCACCTTTTAAATCCTGTTAAAATCCTGTTAAACTGTCTCCCCTCACCCTTTGTTCTGTGGTGGATGTCTGACTGCTCTGAATTATTGATATGCCTTGTCTTGCGCTGAGCACAGCGGGGCTGGAGGAGGGCACGGAGGTTTTATTTTCCATGTGCAAAAGATGATGATTTGTGCCCACGTGGTGAGAATAAGGCTTCCCCGTATTGGGAGAGCGGGCACTGGGTTTGGACCTTCTCCTGCAGACAGAAGTAGCTGCAGCTGGTCCAACTGCCCCTCTAGTTTCTCACCACAGAGTGAAGATTTGGGGCCAGGGAAAGGGAGTGGGTGTGATTCTTCAGCCATGTATTAAATCACTTACTAGCAAGAAGGTCTTTACTTAAATAACTTTTTATCACATCCAGATTCCAGATTACAGAAATGCAGTTATCGTAGCCAAATCTCCTGATGCAGCTAAAAGGTAAATGGATGCTTTATTAGCTGGTTAAAAGTCACTTGGAAAAGATCTGGGCTGATGGGAAACACACCAGGAAAAATATGGGAGGGTTGCAAATGGATCAGTGATCTGGTCCATAGCCTTTTTGTGGCTGGAAATGGGATGGGTGTCTGTAGTGGTGCAGATGGGCAGCTGAATTTTGCAGTCCCAGCCCTGTGGGAGTAAACTCTGGAGGTCTCAGCTGCTGTGGAGCTGGGTGGTTCATCTGGGGCCAGGATCACGTTCGCTGCATGAGTTCCAGCAGAGCCTGACCACCTCAGAAAGCATATAGTGTGTGGAGGAATGCCTGTTGTGGAGCCAAGGGGTAAAGTGGGCTTTGGGGTGTTAAGGAGGGATGAAAAGTCGCTTCCAGTGAAGTTTCTTGCCGTCGCTTGCCCTGCGTGCTCTGGGAGCGGCCTGCAGCGCTGCGCTGAGGAGCTGCATCAGCCCAAGGCCGTGCTGACCCGCTGTGGTTCTCCTGCAGGGCTCAGTCTTACGCCGAGAGGCTGCGGCTGGGACTGGCGGTGATCCACGGCGAGGCCCAGTGTACGGAGCAGGACATGGACGATGGACGTCACTCCCCTCCCATGGTCAAAAATGCAACGGTGCATCCCGGTCTGGAGCTGCCATGTAAGATGAAGCTTCTCTGCTTATCTTTGGGCAAAAGAAGAAAGGTTTGGTGGGAAATAGCTGTGGGTTTAGCTGTGAAGGTGGAACCAACCTGTTGGTAGTTGGACCAGTGGAATTTTTCTAACGGAAGGGTTGATATCAGCGACTTGTAGGAGAAGGTACAGGGCAAGGTTTTTGTTTAACTCTTTCTGGCTGGGCAGAGTGTCAGCGTTGCTCCCCTTGGCTGTGCCCACTCAACAGTGTGAGACTGCCAAACCTCTGACAAGGTGATGCTTTTACAGTGCTCAGCAGCAAAACTTGTCGAGCTCATGAAACAGAAAATAAATACAAAAGCAAAACTAAGATGGGAACAGCCACCGAGACAGGCTGCTGTCCGCAGCGTGGAGGGGAGGCTTGGCCTTTGTCCTCCCCTTCTGCCGCAACCATTGTTACTGCTGGAGGTTTTCTTCATCTTGGGTGCCTGGTGATCATGTTCTAGTGGCTGTTTTGATGAGCTTTTGAGGCTTGTGTGGCTGGGGTGAACAGGTTCTCTGAGAGCATTGCTGAACTGCTTTGCATGCTCTTGCCATCAGTTGATAAGCTGCTGATTTGGGAGCACAGAGCAAAACAAAAAGGAGGAAATCTGTATTTTGGGAAATGCAGCACTCTTAGGATTGTTCGTATTCCTCCAGCAGCAGCAATAGTAAAATCAAAACGCAGCTCCCTTTTGGAGGATTTTAGCTTTCTAGGGGGATGGTGGTAGAACAGAAATCGTGAGCGCAGTGAGTGTGGCTGAGAAGTGATGGATAGAAAGGATCCGTGTGGCTGTGGGTGGTAAGGAGATGTCGGTCCTGCAGCCAGGCTTAATTCTACTGACAGTGGCTGAGGCTGCTGATAAGCATCTCCTCTTGTCTTTTGGAGTTTAAGGAAAACATCCAACCAGTGTGTGGGGAAGTAAGGCTGCAGGCATTGTATTTTTCCCCAGTCATCGCTCACCATGATACAATCAGTTGAACAATGCTTATGTTGCTGGTGAGGCTCCTCCTGGGCCTTGGGGACAGGTGGAGTTTGGCAATGAAGTTTGGGACTTCACCTTGATTGTTCCCCTTCTGATGAGGGGATTTTTCCAACAAAACAGGAATTTGCATAGTTACTCTTGGCCTTTTCTATCCCCTCCTCCTTTGAAGAGGACACTGGCCTCCAAAACATCACCAGCTGACGTTTGTCTGCTACCAGGACATTGATCTGACTGTATTTTTATTTCCAAATGTGTCACTTCAAGGAAGCTCAGCTGTAGGAGCTTGTCCTGCTGGTGAGTCCCATAAATGGCAGCTCATACACAAATGTGCCTTTGTCCAATTTAGTAATTATTCCAGTGGAAAAATGTTTTCAGTCCCCAGCTATCCACACATTAACTAATTTGCTCTATATCACCGCTTCCTTATTTTATCTCCTGCAGACACTCAGCACTTGACTAATGACATTAAATTCCTGCATGCCCGAGGCACACATGTAAAACAACCAAGCTGTGGCTTGGTGGCTGTTGGGGGTGAGATGTGGGGTGGGTTATGGGGTGAGCTTGTCCAGAACTCTCAGCAGAAAGTTGCTTTTCGTTCCAGTTTTCTAATCTTAGTAGATACTTGGTTCTGAGTGAGCTGGGCTCTGTTACTGGAGGCGCAGAAAACTGAGGTAATGTCTGTTTAAAAGCAGTCTGAGCTTCTCCTGCGTCCTGGTTGTGTCGCAGGCTCTGCCAGACAGAGGTGAAAATGCAGCTGGGTCAGGGATGGCAGTGCTGGGAGTCTGCGCTGACCCTCTGCGCTACGGCTCCTTTCTTGCCCAATTCAGGCAGTTGAAAAGTGTCTTCTCCCCTTCTCCCCTTCTGCCCCTTGTGTGGCACATGAAACAAACCCCTGGATCAGCTTTTCCTGCTGTGTCACCAGCAATCCCGGTGCTGTAAGCTCCGATGGCAGATTGATGCAGGGCTCAGCCGTATCCCCGTGCTGTCTGTGAGCGGCGGGACACGCACTGCTCACCCAGAGCTCTGTTTCCTTACACTGAAACTGGCCAGAAAAACCTCTGGTTCTCAAAGTAGAACCTGTCTCTGGGTCTGCTCGGCCACAACAGAAAAATGCCAAAGGTGCTTCTTAAAATGCTGCGCTAAAGTGGCAGCAACAGCTCACGTCACTCAAAACCCAAAAATCGGAGCCTTTGAGATGGGATGTCGGTCCGAGGTGATTCTCTGTGTGCTCTTTGTGTCTCGGAGCTTGCAGCTGGCTTGGGGCTGTGCTTTAACAAATGCATGGGGGCTCTTTGTGTGTTTCCTCGTCCTGGAGAGAAGAAGTGGAGCACCAGCTGTTAAACCATTTCAGTGGATTTGGAATTCAGTGGTTTATGCAGATAACTAATGGTCTGCTCCATACCCAGAGCCCAGCAAACCACCGTGAAAGAAGAGAGTTTGGGTGAAAACTGGAGTGACCGTGGTCTGTTCCTGCTCCCTTACGCCCAGCTCTTTCTATTTGGGGTGGGCACAGGGATGTTCTCTGTCCTTCCAGGTCTCTCTACAAAACAGTTAATTCTTGAGCAGCCTTTTGCTCATTTACTCTATTGTAAATGCAGCATTGCTTTACTTGTGATTATCACTTTAATACACACTGTCAGCTCCATAAAGAATTTGTTTTAGCATTCCTTCACCCGTTTTTGACTGCTCGATTAAAGCAACAGGTTTATGCACTGGGAAATGCTGTTTCTTCATGCCAGTGATCATCTCGCCTTTGGCGTGTGTTACATCAGAATGAAAGTACAGGTTAGAGTGTTTGGCTCATTAACTTATTTCTCCACCACCCGTCAGTGTTCTTCGATATCCTGTTTCTTTAAAAAAATGGTGGTTGGTTTTTTTAATCTCTTTTCTTTATTTCCCCCCTTGCCCCAGAAGCTACAGATACCATAAGCACCTTTTCTGGATTTCCAGAAAAAAATAGCAACTCTTTTAACCTAAACTTGTACATAATCCAAGGGGTCACCTGTGGCTTACTCCTGTTGCCCTCTTTTGTCTACATACAAATGGAGGTTTTGTATCTGGGAGGAAAATATTCTTTAGTGTTCGAATTAGTTTTCAAGCTGCCTTCTCATAGCAGTTCTGACTTGCACATCTTGATATGTCCCAAGATTTGGAAGAAGGAGAAACCGGCCACAATAACTCTTGCATAAGCTCTCATCACGTTGGAGCAATCAAAGTTCACGTGCGATTTAATGTGGTTGTGCGTAGATCTTTGGCTTGCATTTTTTTTTTTTTCTTTTCTTTGCAGAGGAAATTGAACAAGAAAAAGGGAAAACATCTCTTTAGGATCCGGGTAGGTCAACACACTGCCTACCGTACTTCAAAAATAAAGCAAACTTGAAATACAGCATTGAAAAGCAGACAGGAGATGCGAAGCACTGCTGGTGTTGCTAGCTGCTGTGTTAGCCTTGGAGCATAGCGAGGAATCTGCTTCCTTTATGGAATGGGAGGATACTGATTTGCTGAAATTTCACGTGTTTGCCAGTAAATTAGTGTTGAATTTTAGCTCCCTAAGGTGTGTTCACCATTGCTTAGAAAAGAGTTTTCTCTAGCCTGGCTGTTTTAAACAGAAATGGTGCTCGTCTGGGGATGCACACGAAGGGTGGGATGGCAGCAAGATGTAATCCTTTCGGTATTTCACAGCTCCCTCCAGGAGTTTTGTTACTGTCCAAACTAGATAAGAAACTAATAACTACCCAAAGCAGGTAGGTAGTGCCTGTAATTGAAATTTATGGTCTGCTTATCTTTTGTGGTGCTTAATTCTAGTTCATTACAAATACTCTTCCTTCTCATGAGAGTGTTTTCCCCTCAGGATTTAGACGTGACTTTGCATTTGATAGGAGACTCAGGAATGGCAGTGGAAGGGAGGCTGGGGAATCTGTGCTCCAAACAGCAATTAACTCTCAAGTCCAAGGTAGCTGTGACTTTCACTGCAAAACCTAGCAGTGAGTGACGGAACTTGGGTCGAACCAGAACCACCGGACACCTTTTGTGCAGTTTGGGTAGGCTGATGGAAAACCGGTCTGTCGGGTGTGCCGTGCGTGTGTTTTTTTTTTTTTCTTTTCTTTGCTGGGAGCTGTGGAACAGTTGCTCTCGTCGCATCCCTCAGCCTGACTCGCTCCCCTGGCTTTGCTTGTGCCGTGAGTGTTCCCAGGCACTGAGGAGTGTGGGAGTAGCACTGGATCAGCTGTGCAGGACGGGGAGTTCTCTGTGGGATTTTTCTGACCCAGGAGGGCAGAAATCAGCATTCAGACAGGCTTTTTGATGGGCAATGGTGCTTGTTCTCGTACTGCTCAAGTGTGAAGTATTATGTCGAAGCAGGTTGTCTTAAAGGAGTAAAATATTACTAAGTGGGGTGTCCAACACTCTTTGGCATTCGAGAAGCATCTGGGGCCAGAATCCTGGCAAGACCTGAGCTTACAAAGAGGAGGGTAAAAAGTGTAGGACACTTTGCTGCACTCCCTGTAGAGAGCATAAAATCTGGGGGGTGCGGGTGGGCCAGGTAAGTGTTACAAAATGCTGGGTGTTCCTCTTTGCTGCAGTGGTTAGATCAGCCCAGATTGTCACCTGCCGACACGTGCGTGCCCACCACCGTGTCCTTTCCGTGCTGGGAGTTTTTGTACAGTGTTCGCTGGATAAACCAAGCGAGAGGTTTGGCTTGTGGACAGCAAGGCCCTGGCCAGTATCAGAGGCTTGTTGCTGTTTGGTGCGAGGCTGTAGACTGTGTTACATCTGCACACTCTCAGTGCATCCTAGTTCGTGTTGCTGTTCTCTTTTATACTGCTATCTTATACTCTGTTTTTCGGGATAAAGGATAAAGCCTGTTACATGTGTAGTTTTTGCATGAGCCAAACTGAGTGTTTGCCCACTTGGGTGGGTGTCAGGATCACGTAAAGCACATTTGTGTCTGTGCACCAACGCGAGATGCAGTTCAGGGCTGAGCCTCTTATGTGGTGGAGCTGACTGACCTGTTTTTTTTTAATTTTCTTTAGTGATGATGGCCAAGGAGAAACCGCCAATAACTGTGGTTGGAGACGTTGGAGGAAGGATTGCCATCATTGTGGTATGTGTATGATGGGGAGGAGGGGGGGGTGGCTTCTGCCCAGCATCTTTTCTTGAGCTGCTTTATCCCAGAGGGCAGGATGGACTGCTTGTATAGGGCTGGGAACGTGATTGTTCCCTTGTTCCATTGTTTTCTCCAGTTTTGCTGGTGGCTTGGGTCATTTCAGATTTCTGTTGAAAACCCTTTGTACTTCAGCACTTTAAGCCCTGAAATTTCCTTGTTCACTTGAATCTACAAATGCCAGATGTCTAGAAATACTAAAAAAAATCCAGGACATGCAGAGAAATCTCCTGAAGTGTTTAAAATAAACCCAACTAAGCAAGCAAGCAAAAAAACCCCAACCAACTTGCTGAGGTTTTTGTACTCTCTGTGCCATGCTGCAGTGTCAGGAATCAACATGCAGCTACTATCCCCACGAAAAAGGTACCTTGCTGAAGATGAGCTTTTTGTGTGTGCACGAGCAGGGACTAATTTGTTTCCAAGACATAGTGTTTGTTTTGCACGCTGCCAGAAGGGTCTGTAAATTAGGGAAACGGTGCTCACAGATGTAAGTCGTGCACATGGCTGTCCTTGCATCTCAGCAGCTGAAGTGGCTGTGGATTATTCTTTTTGGCTGTGTGCACAGCCAAAGCTGCAGCACCTTGCAGATCCCCTCCTGCCCTGCAGGGATGGTAGACTTCTGGTTTTGACGTTACTTCTGTTTCTTCTCAGGATGACATCATTGATGACGTGGAAAGCTTCGTAGCTGCTGCAGAGATCCTGAAAGAGCGTGGAGCCTACAAGATATTTGTGATGGCCACTCACGGGCTCCTGTCAGCAGATGCCCCCCGTCTCATAGAGGAATCCTCCATCGATGAGGTGCGTCTGCTTTCGGGGCTGCGCAGGAAGGGCTGGCGCTGGGGGCCGTGATGATTTAAACCAGAAGCTGATGTTCTTCCCATGTCACATAGCTCTTCTCTGAAGTGACTGGTTGCATCAGATGCTTTCAGTTAGCTGGTTCTTCACTGGAGAGACAAAAGCATGTGTGATTTCTACTTGTTCAGACAGATCTGCCTCTGCGCATGTTTTCTCCCTGGTGCACAGACATTACTCATCCCTGCTGGGATGCTGCCCTGGCCACAGCTGGGTGCACGCGGCTGCTTTCTCACTGCGCAGACCTTCCACCTGCCCCTCTCCCCAGCTGCCGCCGGGCTCTTGGGTGCATTGAGAGGACAAGATCTCAAACCTCGGCCTTAGTTACAAACATGTAGGATCCTGAGATCTAAGGGGACCCACCAGCCTGTGTGGAGGTGGTGGTTGTAGAGCGTTGGTTATGCTGGTCCCTCAATAGATTTGACTGTCCTGTGGTGCAGAATGTTTATTTTTCATGTTTTTTTTCTAACATGCAAGGATTTTTCCCCGAGTCAAATAGCAGGTTTGCACCACTTGTGGAGTTTATCTAGGGTGGCAGCTCAGTGAGGGTGAGCGTATCAGCAGCACAACTAATGGTCTTTTCTTTCGTAGGTAGTAGTAACCAACACCGTTCCTCACGAGGTGCAGAAGCTGCAGTGCCCCAAGATAAAGACTGTGGATATCAGTTTGATTCTCTCTGAAGCCATCCGGCGAATCCACAACGGCGAGTCCATGGCCTATCTCTTTCGCAACATCACTGTTGATGACTAGACCTGGCGCTGCTCCTGTCCTGGCTTCCACAAGAGAAGGAAATATGCATGAAAAGGCAATACCATAAATTATAGGCGTTACACAACTGCTTATTCTTGTAGAAGGGTGAAGGTTTTCAGAGACTTGAGCCATGAGATCTAATAGAAAAAACTCCACCTGACCAGCACTTTACAGGAGAATAGAAGTGGCCACTGGCAGTGGGTAGGATTACACCTTAACGGAGATGGAGAAATGAGGTGGTGGTGAATTTTTGAGTTGCTTTAATTTTTTATTTTTTTTTTTAGTGTGTTATCTCTTGCCCTGTAAAGGGGAAGAAAAGCAAACACGAAGTAGCTGTCAGCTGATGAGAAGGGAATAGAGACTGTTCATTGCTGCGTCTGGGCAGCCTGTGGGTTTCTGTTTCCGACCGCAACTCGCCTGAGGGCACATTGGGGAGCGCTTTGCTGGGGCGGCCGGGCTGGGCTGCTGGCAGAGCTGAGGGCGCAGCAGCTCCTGCCAGCCCAGCGGCCTCAGCCCATGCACAGCAGAGACTTTCATGGAAAGCGAATAGCGGAACATGCAGAAAGGGCAGCTCAGGGCACCCCCTTGGCAGGGCTGCTCGCAGCCCTGTGTCGGGGTGCTGCCAACAAGCTCCCATGCGTCTCCCGGCGGGGCAGGGGGTGCTCATTAGTGTGCTGACCTTGTCATTGTGTGAGGCTTGGCTTGTGATTGTTCTTCAGTGGCAAGTCACAGGAGGGCCCAGCTCCCTACTGGAACACTCGGCTGCACTGCAAAACCAGGCGCAATTTCTGGCGTTGCCTGGGGCTGACGAGTTGTGGTGGCGTTGTGGGGAAGGGGACCTGGAACAATATCTGCCTCTAATGCAGCCGTGCTCTCCAAAACACTAACACCGACTCTGCAATAAAAAGCGTAGGATTTTTGATTTTTGGTGCTTCCTGTGAACCCTGTGCCCTCTGCCCCGCTGCTGTGTCTGTACTGTGGGGCTGCTGCTGTAACCAGGCTCACTGGGCAGCTCACAGCCGCCTTGCTTGGGAAGGTAGGACTCACTGCTCCTTCCTTGGGTGACACTAATCTTTGGCTAGAGGGACACTTGAGAAAGCAGCACAAGGTGCCTGTGAAGGGCTTTGTCTCTAGGATAAGAATGAATCCCCAAACTCTGTTCTTCCCCGTTGATGAGACAGAGACAGTCCAGCGTCCAGCATGCATTATCCCTCCAAGCCAAATCCCAGGAGGGGTGTGCAGGGCTGGATGGGGTCCTAAGGCTGCTGATGGTTTTCTAAGTACAAGAACAGGTTGCAGCTGTGTTGTGTGACCACAGTGTGGCTCCTCAGCCCCGTGTGACAGCGCTGTTGTGCTGCCCGTATTCCTGAGCGGATCCACACGTGTGTGACGTCCTTTCAGGTGCCTGTGTGCTGCCCTGTTCAGAGTCAGTACCAACACATGCTGTGCATACTGGAAACCAGTATTAAAAATGTGAGTGGTATTGCTCTTCTTTCCCCTTCAAACTGCTTGTCAAATCTGCAGGAGTGAGGTCAGGGCTTCTTGAGGGCTGTTGGCCTGTTCACGGTTCTTTTACCGGGCTCTGTTTGGGTAGAGCCTGTGGAACCAGTGAGTAGAGCGTTGTGCCACTGTACCCATGGTTGTCCTCAGGACACAACCTGAATTATCCCCTGGCCTTGGTTCAAACCTTATGGTGCCTGTAAGCCAGGGGCAGTTGGCTAAACTGGAGCCAGGAGATGTTCCTGTCTCAACATCTTTAAGTGCTTTAGGAAAACTGGTACCCCACATTCACTTGGCCTCAAAGCTCAGGGGGAGATGGTGGGTTTGGGCAGGTGGACATGAGGACATGGCATGTGCCCAACCTGGCCAGGCTTGGGCCAGGGTTGCTATCACCTCAGCATGGAGCCTGGTCTTGTTTTCCCATCTGCCCTGATCCCCAGCCCTTGCTGGTGCTGTACCACAGTGCTGACGTAGCTCTGGGCCTTCTGAAGGCTCTTTGAGCTTTTCCTGGCAGCCCAAGTGCTGTCTAGAAGCCTGAGCAGTCCCTGGGTGCAGCTCTAGAGCTGGCAACTCTGCCAGGTGGCACACTCCAGGCCTAGGACCCCAGGCCTAGGATCCCCCCTGAGAGTGTTGGCTTCTTCCCTCAGTGCATCTCGTTCCCATCTCAGGGTCTCTCTTTGAATTCAGTCCTCACAGGCTGGAAAAGAAAAATATGCACACACACCAGATACGTATGTTTTTGTTTTAATGTCTGAAAATGGCTATTGCATTTAAAGGAGCAAGACATCTGTTTGGTTTCCTGCTTGCCCACCCTCCTTTCCTGGAAATTCTCTGCAAGTGCCTGCAAAGGAGTTATCAGTGCTCTGACTGCGGGAGGGTGGAGGCTGAGGGGCTATAAGGGAAGTTATTTTTCTAAGTACTTGTCTGCTGGCTCAAGATGCTGGAAGTGTGGGTGCTAGTGCTGGCACCAGCAGCCTGCCACTGTTGGCATGTTTAAAGTAATGTCCTATTTTTGCTACTTCAGAAAAACCCACCTCCCATTGAGGTTTTTCCTTAGTTTCATGTCCAGAGTTTAGGACTGGAGTGCACTGCATGGCGGCAGCACCAACACAGGCACAGAGTCTGGCTCCTCGGGGATGCAAGCAGGGTCACAGGGAGCACCAGTGAGCCCTGAGAAGTCAGGCGGCGTTCCCTCAGATCAAACGAGGACTTCTGATGCCAGCACCACCACCATGGGGACACAGCCTGAGTCCCTTGGCACCCAGGTCCCTACCACAGGAGTGGAGCCGGGGTCCCCCAGCACCCAGGCCAACCCAAGTGCCAGGCGCAGGCTGTCGGGGCGCTGCCCGCCTACTTCCGGGACGAGCCGTTGCCAGGCAACCTGGGACGCTCCACTGGCTCCGCCCCTACCAATGGACAACGACCTTAGCCAATGGACGGCTAGAGAGCGCAGGTGGGGACCAATGAGGAAAGGGTGGGGGCGGGATCATTGCAGTGCACGGCGTGGGGTCCACGGGCAGCACCGGCCCCGCCGCCCATCCCCGCTCAGGCCGCGGTTCCACTGCGCAGCGTGGGGAGAGCAAAAACAGGAGAAAAGCCGCTGGCTGGCCATCCTGCCAAGATACTCTCCTGGCACAAAAGCCCCCGTCTCCTCACATCAGGCGCAGTGTTTTCCAGCACAGCGCAATGGCCTCATGCGATCTCATGAAGATGCTGGACACTGCCATTGAGACATCCCATGAGGGCGTTGTCAACTTTGGGGCGCTGCGTGACCTACTCAAGGCCATCATCGGACAGCTGGGCCAGCAGCAACTGCCTGTCCTGGAGCCAGGGCAGAGCCTGACCCCTGTCGTGGGGAAGGACCAGAACACCAAGGAACAGCCTGGCCAGGCGAAGGAAGAGGACAGAGCCCCAGGCACAGGGCAACAGCCCCGGGAGCCACAGGAGCAGCTGCCCGGGAAGGACACACTGGAGTGGACCAGGAGCAACTTGGAGGCCACCTCCACGGCCAAGGATCTTATGCTAAAAGCAACAGAAGAGGACACAAACGTCTCCAAGGTAGATGCTCTTGCTGGTCCCCTGGGTGCTCCCCCATGAGACATCCCCTCCTCCGGGCTCCACACTGCCATCGTGCTGCCCTCAGACCAAGGGCTGGGTTAAGTAGCAGAGCACAGTGGGTTCCAGGTCCCCAGGGACCCTCCTCTCCTAGAGCAGGCCTCCCCTTCAGGACCCTGCAGGGCAGCTGTCAGGCTTCCAGGACCAGCCAGCGCAGGGCAGTGATGTGGTACGGCCCAAGTGCCTGGACCCTGCTCAGGGACAGGAGGCAGCTGCATCCCCAGCTCCCTCGGGTACACCAGCACTCCTGCCTCGGGGCACAGCTTGGGGACGCCAGGCAGTGATGCTGGGAGTCCCATCCCACCAGGTCGGTGGTCAGGCTGACCCTGTGATCCCTTTGCCTTTTGGCTCTCACAGTCAACTCAAGTTTTGCCTTGTGAGATGGTGGTTTGGGGACAAGGGACTGGGGACATGGTGGGGGGTTCTGGGCTCTGTCCATGTGGCTGCCAGTAAACCTGCTGCCTTTTGCCTCCTCTTCCCAGGAGGGCAGTGGGGGTCAGCCTGCCCCTGCCAAGCCCCCTGAGTTGGATGCAGACACCCAGCAAGAGGAGAGCTCAACACAGGGTCCAAATGTACCTGGGACCCAGCCTGCGACAAGGACCAACAAGGGGACTCCAGGGACAGAGTCTGGCTCCTCGGAGATGCAAGCAGGGTCACAGGGAGCACCGGGGAGCCCCAAGAAGGCAGGCGGCGTTCCCTCAGATCAAACGAGGACTTCTGATGCCAGCACCACCACCATGGGGACACAGCCTGAGTCCCTTGGGACCCAGGTCACTACCACAGGTGTGGAACCTTGGTCCCCCAGCACCCAGGCCACTGCCCCGGGCATGCAGACAAGGTCCCCTGGCACCAAGACCACCACTCTGCACACAGAGCCAGGGGCCACCGGGACCCAAAGCACCATCCCAGCGATGCAGCCTGGGTCCCACAGCACCCAGACCATCATCCTGGGGATGCAGCCTGGCTCACCTGGCACTCAGGTCATCACTCCTGAGATGAAGCCAGGGTCACCTGGCACTCATGCCACCACCCCAGGGATGCAGTCAGGGTCACCTGGCACCCATGCTGCCACCCCAGGGACGCAGCCGGCACCTCAAGGGACAAGGCTGGATGCCGCAAGCCCCGGGCATGGAGAGAAGGCTTTGCCCAGCGCCGTACTTGCCCAGGCAGGCCACTCAGCAGTGCAGACCATACTGCCAACAGCCCAGGGGTTCAAGATCCCCCCCGACACTGATCCCAGAGCCACATCCCCTTGGGAAGAGCCAGCTGGGCCCTGGGGATCGTCGGGCTCCAACAGCACTGCAGTGGAGGTGGAAGAAGCTTTCCGTCAGATTGGACAACTCGGCCACCTCTGCGCTGCCCTGAAGGAGCGGGTGGCCCAGCTGGAAACCACCAAGTCTGACCGTGCTGAGCTTGAAAACCTGCACAGGCTCTTCCTGGAAGGAGGTGAGAGTGCTGGGGGGGTTTGGCGGGGGTTGTTGTGGGGACACCCTGGGCCAGGGGCTCGTCATGCTCACAGCCTGGCCCCCAGGGTGAGACCCCCCTCACCAACACCACATCCCCTTAGACCATGTCCCTCTAGGCCAGGACAGCATCGCCAGCATCCTGGCCAACCTGCAGGGCCAGGTGTCCACCGTGCAGGGCCTGGCCAGGGACCTCCAGGAGAAGGAGGAGCAGGTGAGCCAGCAGCAGCCCCTGCGGGGCTGCAGGGATACCAGGGGCAGTTTGGGCAGGAAGGGGGCAACCAAAGGACCCCCCGTGCTGGAATGACACGGGGCTGGGCCCTCACTCTGCCCCCAGCGCTGTTCCCAGATCAGGCAGCTGGAGAACGCCCTTGAAAAGCTGAGGATCGATGTAGCTGGCAGAAAAGCAGGAGACAGTGGCCAAAGCAGCCTGCCGCTGGGGTGAGAAGTCGGGAGAAGGTTTCCTGCCCTGCAGGGCTGCGAGGGAACCTGGGGGTCTGGGAGCATCCCGGTTTGGGGGGCGTCAAGGGACTCCCCACTGAGCAGCCTCATGGAAGCAAGGCCTGCCCGTGCCCCGTCTTGTTGGCCAGGTCCACGCAGCAGGAGCTGAAGCAGGAACTGAAGGGAGAGCAGCAAGAGACGACCAAGGCTGTGCTGCTGCAGTTGATGACCAAGCCGTCCGACCAGTTGCAGGCAGAGGTGAGTTCCGGGGGCAGGGCTCCCAGCCCCCCAGGCTCAGGGGGAGTCCTTGGGCCTATGGGCGGCATCCAGCCCAACGCCAATTTCTTCTCCCCTAACAGCAGCTGGACGAGCCGAGGGTGCCGGTGCAGAGCGGGGGGCAGGAGCAGGCAGGGTGCCCCATCTGCAGCTCCGACACCAGGGTGCAGGTGGCAAAGCTCCTCCAGCGCTACGAGAAGCTCCAGGAGCTGGTGGAGTCCCTCACGTCACAACAGATGGTGGGCAAGATGGTGAGGCAGCTGCTGGGAAGGAGCAAGGTAGGGAGATGATGCTGGTGTGGGGGGCTTGGGAGGGGCTGCTGGAATCCCCCCAGTTGCTTGTGCTTCACTGTCATGTAAGACAGCATCTTGCTGCTCCCCAAATTGTCTTGTGCGAGTCAGCAGCCTGCCCCTCCTTGCTCAGCACCACCATGTCATCTTCCTGCAGCAGGACGAGCTGCTGAAGTGCATCCAGGCCACCGTCACGCAGGTACAAGGGGACTATAAGCAGCTCAGCTCTGTCCTCAGGAACCTCCTGGATGACCATCACCGGGAACAGAATGCTATTGAGGTGGGTGGCTGAAACCCCCATGGAGTCAGAGCATCCTCCAGGCTAGGGATCCTGAAGGATTTGTCCCCCTGCCACCCTGCTGGTGGCCCTGCACAGCTTCCCAGTGCCTTTCCTGGAGGTTTCTCATGGGGTGGGCAGGCAGAGGGTGCTCAGCTGGCTGGAGGGGGGGTGGCTCAAACCTTGCCGTGGCATCACGGGCTGCTGTCTGCCTTGGAAGGCTCTGTCCCAGGCCCTGGAGAGGCTGAAGAAGCAGAAAGCAGACAAGGAGGAGCTGCAGCTGCTGGGAATCGATGAGGTACGGGCTTGAGGGGCCCTGGTGCCAGCCAAGGGGGTCCCGGGCAGGGTGACAAACACCCCTTGTCCCTTGGGTGCCGGCTGGCAGAACCAGCCAGGGGGCGCGAGGATTTCCAGAGCGGCTGCGGGTCCCTTGCCAGGTCCCTCTGTCACCCTGAGTCCCTTTGGCTGGTGGGACCAACCCCACGGGGGTGATGGGGCGAACAGGGCCACGTAGCCACTTCTCCCTCTCCCATCGTCCCTCCATCCTGTCCCCACCGCTCTCCTGCCTTTCCCCGTCGCTAGAAAGCAGACAAAGCCGCCCTGGCTGGCAAAGTCAGTCGCAGCCAGTTTGAGGCGTGCGTGGAGCGGCTGAACAAGATGATGGAGGAGGTGACGAGCCGCGTGACGGGCCAGGAGAAGGCCTGGCACCTGTTCCAGCAACGGCTCCAGGGAGAGATGGACTCCAAGGTGAGGGCTCGTCCCCTCCACACAGAACTGGCACCTTCGGGGCTTGGCAGCCTAAGGCAGCATCCTTGCGAGGGTCCCCCCTCCCGGCTGTCCCCCCGGGGACCGCGATGTCCCATCCTGGGGTAGATGGCTGAGGGTGTCACCCGTCCACAGCTGGACCGCCGGGAGCTGGGGCCGTTCCGGCAGCAGCTGGAGGAGCGGTTGAAGAGCCTCGGGGGGCAGCTCCAGGAGAAGGCGCTGCAGCCCGAGCGTGACAATGCAGCTGGGATTAGGAAGTGAGTGCGATGGGGACGGTGGTGGCTCTGGCACAGCGCTGGCCCTGTTCCTGCTGGCTGTCCCAGCCCGTGTCCATGTGGGCACCTGCGTCCTTCACCCCACATCCCCGCCTGCCGTGAGCAGCTGCCACATTTCGGAGCTGCCGTCATGTCCTGGTCCTCGTGGCAGCTGTGACAAACCTCGTCCTTCTCCCCGCTCCAGGCAGCTGCTGGCTGGTTTCCATTGCCTGTCCTGTGACCGGCCCCTCACCATGCTGGTGCCTGGACCGTGAGTAGCCTCCAGCCCCACAGGGGGAATGGGGAGAGGCGGGTGCCAGGCGCCAGGGTCTGGGGGTCCCACCCTGGCATCGGGTGACACCTGGGGTGCTGCTGTGTCAGGCACTGAGCACCCCATGTCCTGTCTCACAGGGAACAGAGAGCAGAGCGCAGATACCCCACTGTTCTGCGGAGCTGCGGGGGCCCGCACACCCTCACCCCCCCACGCTTTCAGCTCCACCTGCTCAGCACCCCATGGCGGCTCCCACCCATTACCCGGTGCCCCAACAAGGTCAGGATGAGAGAGGTGGGGATATGGTGGGGGACACTGAGGCTGGGATGCTGAGCATGGCGTGGGTGGGATCTGTGCCTCAGTTTCCCCAGAGAGAGCTGAATTTGGTGCAGTGTTTAAGCCCCCTGCTCTCTCTGCTCTCTCCTTCCCAGAAGGACGTGATGCTCTTGTGCCAGGACGGCACCAGCGTGGGCAGGCAGGACGGGCAGCTGCCTGTGCTGGGGGACCAGGCAGGTACGGCCGGTCATGCCTGGGGAGGGCAGCCTGGGGCAGGAAGGGGACAGCGGAGAGGGCAGGGTGGCCGTGGGGTGCCAGGTTTTCTCCCCTCCCTGACTCCCCTGGCTTGCTCTGGTCTCTCCTGCCAGGCTTCCTGAGGGACAACCCTGAGCTGTCCCTAAGGCAAAGGGACAGCCCAGACACCAAGTCCACCCTGAGCTGTTCCCAAGGCAAAGGGACAGCCCGGACACCGAGTCCTCACTGAGAGAATCAGGTATGGCCTTGTCAGGGCACCGGGGGACACAGGACACCCTGCTGTCTGGGGGGGGTGGGTCTGTGCTGACCCTGCCCGTCACCCCCTCCTCACCGGAGCACCGACCAGCCTTGTCCCAGGGACCAGCCTCATCCCTTGGTCACCTCTCCCCAGCATCAGGGCTGCTCTCACCCCCCCAGCCCCTCCAAAATGGATCAGCACCCTGACAGCCGGGCAGGACGGGGATCCTGGGCACTGAGCACGCAGCAATAAAAGGGCAGCCAAGCGCTGGTGTCGACTGAGTGGCGGGGCCCTGAGGCAGGAACCTAAACAGCTGCCCAGCTCCCCTGGGAAGGTCCATAAGTAGCGGGGATGGGGGGCATCACATTGTTAAATCCCCCCAGGCCCTGGGGGTGTCGAGGGAGGGTGGGTGGGGTGAGTGGAACACACTCAGGACACTTACCAATATGAGCACGATGCTGGGAACATCCCAAGGGGAGCAAAATTCTCCGAAACTGTTCAAAGGAGCCTGCAGGAAAAGGGAAACCTGTAAAGAGATTTACTGCCCATAACTCAACTGCTCAGTGCAAAATCAGAGGTGTAGTAACACTCCAGGCCCACTGGAGAGCTCCCGGAGAACGTGGATGGAGCAGCCGCTTGTCTCAATTGACACTGCCTGCTTGGGTATAACGAATACAAATAGTCCCTCGGTCCCGCTCAGATGACTTGTACCATAGCATTGCCTAATACTAAACACAGCGATAGCTTTAACTCGGCATTTGAGCCTTTGGAAGGAGTCTCCTCAGTCAAGATCCTTCCACCACCTCTCTTCTGGCATGAGAATGAAGTTACTATTGACAAAGGTCATGCGTTTAAAGTTGTTCTAAGCAGCCCAGGGAGAGGGAAACAAACAGCTCTTTCCTTGCCCAGCTGATTCCCCAAATTGAGCAAGCTCCCCAAGCCGCCTACAAGGTGCCTACAAGGTAGGTGAGTATACACTGAGTACAAGTAACACTGGGCCTGTGTGGCTGATTTGCTCCAGGAACAATGGGCAGCATCACTCCTGGTACCTCCTGCACAAGAACAGAAGCAGACACAGTAATTCAGGGGTCAGAAAAGCCACGGCACACGCATTTTAGGACCTCAACCCAGAGATGCTGGAGCACTTTCAGGGGAAAATATTATTGCTGCTACTACTAATAATGGCATCATTACTAAATCCATACAAAGCAACTACTCTTTGAGCTGAAAAATAATTAACTGGATAAAACATTTACAGGGTGCCTGCATAATAAAAAGGCAAGGAAGTGCCTACTTAAAACCCTGTCAACTGTGATGCTCTTTTAACCCAGCTGCAGCAGTTCAGATAACACTTTAATTTTGGGACCGTCCATTCAACCCAGGTGAGATGAGTCATTACACGACACCAAGTGCCACTTCACATACGAGCACTGGTGGATGTTCCTGCTCTGCTGAGACAACAAACCCTTGCTCTCCCTGAGCTGGAGCAGTGAAGATTTCTTCTTACTTATTACTTACCATCTCCCAGGGGCGAACAGTGACAGGGTGGCTGTGAAAATGAGGTTTCTCCTTTCCACCCTACTAAGCCAGGAGCTCATCCTTAAATAGAATTTTAATATAGCCAAATGTAATGCAAATGAATTCCAGTGCAACGGCTCAATCATCTGTAAGACCTGACACCTGTAGCATTTTGCCTTTACTCCTCATCCGGGTGACAAGGATGGCGCAAAAGTCTGGAGGCTCCTGCTCCCCTTGGTGGGATCTGCCCAGACCAGGGCAAATCCTCAACCTGCGGGGACTGACCGGGCTCTGCAACCCCCGGATCCTGCCGGCACCTTCAGTCAGGTGCACGGTATTTAATTGGCTTCATGGGATTTTCTGGACTACTAATCACTGTGAAATAATTTTTAAAAACCCTGTGCAATGTGTTGAGTGCTATTAGAAATGTTACACTCCTGAGAGCTCCTTCAATAGCAATGGTTGTGCCTCCTGCTTTGTGTGCGCATTGACCAGAGGAGATGTCTGTGGGTGGGCGAGCACCCACAACAGCATGCTGAGGAGGAAAGGTGAAATATTTGCACACCCTATGAAACACATCCGCAATCCATGAAAATAAAGATTTTTAAAAGCCACAAATTTTGGAAAGGACAGAAGTTCTCATTCCTCCGTGCAGAGGCTGTCTCACCAAAAAGAAAGAGAAAGGAAAACGGAATTTTGCTTCACAGTCTGAGTTAACTAGCTACTCACTTAAGTGGTCCATGGTTTCCAAGATACGGCTTCATGAATATTCTTCATGTCTCTGGGGAACCAGCTCTGTCTAATGAAGCTGAGCCATGCTTTCACCCCTGCACATGCAGCGGGGTGAGACAACTTCATTTAAAAAAAAAAAAAAAAAGGTTAGCAATTCATTCTGGGATTCTTTTGGTAAGTTTTCCAAAGGAGCAGTTTTTTCCCCAAGCAGCACGCCAAACAGATGACAGTGCATGCAGAGAGATGCCATTTCCCCAATGCCTTCAAATGAGATGCCATCATACCCACGCCACCTTCCAGGAGTCGGGCATTACATCTGCCTGGTTTGATCCCATTCCCAGGAGCCTTTCCCAACCCATTCGCCCTCCCAAAACGTGCTGCTCAAGAAGGCTCAATCAGAGCAAACCCCACGTGGCCTCAAATGAAGGATCATCTCTCATTTTATCTCCCTGCAGGATCCTGACCACAGCCAGGGACCCTACACCACACTCTAATACATACATGGCCAAGCTATGAACCACAACAAGGGCTACATATATGACTCCAGCCAAGCAAAATTACCATTTAATTCCAAAGCAGAGGCTCAGTTTAGAAACTACATCTGTTTCAGTCCCAGCTGGGCATACCAAACTCCTAATTACGCCATGCATTGCAGCATCTCCCTAAACTCTCTTCGGAGACAGAACGGTGCTAAGAGTGGTGTTGTTTACCTGCTGGATCAGATTAATAGGCAGGATTGTGGTGCCCAGAGTGAAGAGGGGCTGAGGGCTGCAAGCTCTGCTGGATACTGGAAAACAGCTTCACCTGCTTAAAAACTTTCTGCAACATGATCCTAAAAACCACAATACTCCATCTCATGGCTCTCTGCTGCACAACCCAGCTTCCACAAAGCTCCAGCTAACTGGGCTGCAAACAAGCTATTCAGGATTCCAGCTACATCCTTGTTTGTTCAGCTTTCATTTTTATCCCAGTGTCAATACAGCCAAACCTCAGCAGCACAGGTTTGTCAGGCACCTCGCAGTACCACTGATGTTTGTTTAAAGCAACTCATCCAGCATCAGTATAAGGAGCTGACAGCATCACAGAGCACACAGACAGCTCAAGCTGCTCTTGCTCCCCTTTGCTCATTGTACAGAGAGTATGAGAAGGTCAAGGGGGGAAACAGATCATTTTATCACTCCGCTGGCTGCAGCTGAGGTTCACAGTAATACAATCGCTCCTTTGGCAGAAAACCCCAGAACGACTTCCAGCACCATGGTCCTGCAACACAGAGCACTTGCGTAGCGTGACAGTTTTGAGGGTTTGTATTTGAACTGCAAGACTTGAGGCTCGGTAGAGCATCCCTCTCAGGACAAATACACCCACGAGCCCACACCTGACAAGGAGCACTCCAACCCTTGCGAAACTGCAGCCTGGGACAGTTTGGGTCTCGCTCCACGTCCCCCCAGTGCTCACACACCCTGGGTCTCCCTCCAGCTCTGCAGCTCACGCCTCATCCAAGGTTTCTTCCCAATGCACAAGTCCACCTCAGGCAGCAAATCAACAGCACAGCCAAAAAACGCCCCCGAAGTGCATACGGCCCCAGGTTTTGGTCACTGACCACAATGGTGAAGTCTCTCCCACTGCTCACATTTAAACAGCATAGAAAACTGATATGAAAAATGTCCTGGCTTCCCCTGAAGCTATTATATCCAAAAGAAACAAGACTCTGCTTGCTTTCCAGGGAAAACAGGAGGTGAAATTAGAAGCGGCCATTAGAGGGAACATGAGTTGTACTGTTCTAAGCAGCTCTGGATTTACTCTGCACCTCCCCAGCCTGAGCAGTCACGCTTTGAACGGGCTAAGTCCCTTTTTGGTGGTTACATTATCACTGGGGAGAAAAGAGTTTTTGTTTGTGCACTTGTTTTGTGGTCCCGTTGTGCTTTCTAAAGGTTTTCCCCATGGCTTTAAAGGTGAACGCTTCCTGAGCTGAGCTGAATGGGATTCTGCATTTGCTGCTCTGGTTTTTAAAACCTGAGCCATTTTCCTCGCTTCCCCTGTTCCCCTCAAAGACTGACGTCTGGCACTCACAGGCAGAAAATCCAGAGTCTGGGAGCAGGGATGTAACACAAAACTAATGCTGGTCTCAATACAACAGCCGTCGGGCTCAGCCAGGGAAGATGCCGCTCATTTCTGCGGTAGCACTGCTGGTGGTTGGGACCACGGAGCCTTTCCAGCAAAGCTCGCGGTGAGCATCTCAAGCTCGTGGTGAGCATCTCCAGCTCACAACACAGCTGGGCTTCACTACGAGGATCCTGACTGGGGCCTTCAGAGAGGTTTCTTGACCCTGGCAGTCTCCCCCAGCATTTACTGCAGCCTCTGCTTCCTCTCATCAGCAAAACATGAGATAATGTGTCTGTTGACAATTGTAATTCCTGATCTCATTATGAGGACAGCGTGTGTCAAGCAGTTATTAAATTAGGTCCCTGAAGACTATGCTCAAGACCATAGTACACTACTTGGCTTCCGGAGCAGCAGTACAAGGTCAACGCAGTAAAACCAGCTCTGCATCATTTGTCAGCTCGGCACAGAGTCCATCACCCTCAAGAGCCTGCTCCTCCCTCCTCTCCCTGCACTGGGGACAGGTCCTGCCCATGGGGCAGCTCAAGGGAACTTCTCACCCAGCCCAGACTTCACTGGCTGCACAGAAGATGTTGTCAGGTGACTTTAAATATATATTATATATTTTTCCCTAGGTCACTAAAGTTGTGGCAGAATCACATTTTAAATTCTCATCTATTAACAATGAGATTTAAACTCTGAGACCTTTCAGAGAAGAACACCACAGAAGCAGAGATGATCAGTGGTAGTTTTACTTTACGAACGTAAATGTATCCTACTATATGAGTACTCCTGATGTTCAACTTCCTTTGCTGAGGGTTTTGGGGAAAACTAAGCCTCAGGCTGTTTGTGCCAAAATACCACAATTCCTTTCTTGAAACTCCTGCAGCTCCAGATATTTTTGAGCATAACATTATTATCAAACTATGCAGTCTGACCTCAAAGGAGTGCAAGGGAATATTCCTGATGTACGGAGGTAAATTAAAGGGGAGAAAAGATCGAAATAGATGACAAGCAAAGGACAGACTGTTCCACATCAGATAAAGTGTTGTCACTTTCCCTGTTTCAAGAGGCCTTTGACAACCACCTATGTAGAAAAAAAGAAAGAAATAATAAATAAATATGCTGTGTTTCCATCTTTGAATAATGCCTAAGCACAGGTGGGCATGGGGCTACAAGCACTGACTTTTCAAAGCATAAAGATAGCCCTTGTCAACCAATACTGTCCCTATTCCATGTGCCAGAAGGAAAACACTTCCCATGGGACACTAGAGTTTGGCAGATTGACTTTGCCATCCCCTTAACCCCCCTAAACTGGCAAACGCAAAGGCCTTCCAGGCAGCATTTGCAAGCAAAGAAGTTTTACGGTAACTGTCAGCGCAGCAAACCACGGGCCCTGTACGGAGGCACCAACCGTGACTGCTCCGAGCGAGGCAGAACGGAGAAATCCACGCTGCCCGTTCCCAAACACAGCGCTTCAAAGTCGCGGCGAATTCCTGCTGAGGTGCCCAAAAAGGAGCCGTCATGTCTGCAAAGAGCTGCTGTGCTGGGGCAGCACGAATGCCCGTGAAAGAACACACTGTCCTGCTGCACCAAGGCAGGACGAGGCCAACACCACGAGGAGGGACCTGCCGAGACCCATCACAGAGACCAGGGCGATGCTGTCCCGAGAGCCAAAGCCACCAGTGACATTTGGCTCGCAGACAAGCTCAGCGTTGAGCAGACCCACAGTGGCCAGCGCAGAAGGGCAAACCTGACCCCAGCCACCCCATCACAGCCCCAACCTCTTCCACAGCAACAAGATGCACAAATACACGCTTTGTAAATGGGGCAAAAGAAGAGGAAGAGTCATACAGGCTTCATCAGAAGACAGGAGGAGAAATCAGGCTCAAACCTGGCACTGCAGTTATAATAATTTGATTTCAAAATGTCATTATAGGGTTTTTTTCTCATACAGGTTATATGTCCTTCAGCAGAGAGGTCTGATTCAGAACATCTCTTGCCTTCCTGTACTGTCCCTCCTCCCACCACCAAACAAAATTAACTTCATTTCCTTGCTCTGGATGCACCGAAAGCTGCTCCCCACATCACCTCAGAAACCAGAGGTCAATTACCATTCAGTCCCCATGCCACAAAAAATGACGACACCATGACCAGGGAGCAACAGCAGAAGACACAAAAGCCTCACAAATATTCTTGTATTTTTATTTCCCTGCAGACTTTTCCTTCAGGCATCCAGAAATTCTTAAGCAGTTCCCAGAATCCAGAAGTGATGCTCACAGCACTCTGCTAATGTGACCACTTGTTGTACCATGTGGCTACTGAACTGCTTTCTCCTGGTTGGTGCATGCACTCCCGCTTGCGTTTTAATTCATTCTTGGATACTAATGCCGTGACTCAGGGGGATGTTGAGTCACCAGTGATGCACGGCCTGTCCCCGCAGTCCAGTTCATCGTTAACACAGCACCAAACGCGCTCATCAGCTGCATAAGGAGTGTGGCCAAGTACGTGTCCATCAGGACGTCCCTCTGAGATGAGCCACTGGGCTCTTGCAGTACCAGAGAAATCAAAGAGAAATCGGACATTGGGTTTCAACAGCCCCTTGCAGTGGCAAGAAAGATCTAGTTGCTCTGCAGAGAGCAAGAAGAGATTTGTAGCCTTATTTCTAAGAAGAAGACATCCTATTTCCAGCTTCCATCACCATTACTGTCTCCACATCGCCCTTTCAAAGTCCCTTACAACTCAAACTATTTGTGATTCTCCGCTTTCTGTTCTTGGCCCTGACCAAACACTGAACTTGAAGCTTTATTTCACCACTGCACAAGACCACACAGATTGCACTTCATTGCAGGAGAGACAAAAACAGACCCCCGTGAACAAGTGTTTCCTACATATAAAAGAAAATACGCAATTTCAAAACTTGCCCTCTCCCCTCCCTGATGCTGGGTTATTTAACAGAAAGGACTGCAAGAAAGGCAGAGTTAAGAGTAACAGAGAGCCATTCACACCGGGAGCACTGAAACTGAGGCCAGGCAAGGTAGGGCTGCTGGCTGGACCAAGGCAAAACTGGCAGAGCCATTCATCAAATCAGTCAGCTTGATCACTGCCTATTTAGGGATATCTCAGAATGCATTTCAGACCAGGACTAACAAAGTTGTTATAGTTCCCAGAGTCACATAAATCCGGGATGATTTTTCACCACACTTTGAACCATTTGCTATAGCGAACCGAGACTTCTAGTGAGCTTTTCTGCCTGTTCTACTCTTTGCTTCTGCCCTTTGAAGTAAAATCTCAAGACTGTGTTTAATTAACAGTACGGGAAAAAAAAATGTGGCCTTAGGGTTGGGGGGGTGGTGGTATATTTTTTATTATTTTGTGTTTTTTGGAGTGTGGGGTTTTTTCCTTTTTACACATAGGAACCGTTTAACAAATGAGCACAGCACAATACAATAGATACAGGGAGACATGAGCTAGATGAGAACAACGGTTGGCCAAGCTGTGGGAAAATATCAGTATGGATATTCCTTTAACCACTCCCCAACTTTTTCCCTTTCACCAAAAGCTTTGTCTCCCCTTCCCTTGCTTGCTTTGAAGTTCCCTGCAGTTGCCAGGGCTAGCAAGCCTCAAGGGACATCTACACCCCTCCCTCCATCAGGGAGGGTGGGGAGAGGGTGGAAAACCAAAATTATCCTGGAAAACTGGCAGGTGAGACAACAACAGCTCCCCATCTTCCCTGAGAGCCATGGGATGCTCACAGCTCCTGCCTCCCATCCTTTGGAAGCAACAGCTGATGGAAGCATTGAGATGCCAGGTTTACACTGGAAGCAATGAGAAAATTATAGCTGCCCAAGCAAGTACCACTGCTGGGCATGTACTGATAACACAGAAAAGCCTTAGGAAAAGAAAAAAAGAAAAACCAACACAAAAAACACACCCACACACTCCACTCCCTCCTCCACTCCTCTGCCTCCTTGGATTAAGGTTTCCCAGCCTTGGAAGGGAATTACTGAGCCAAATGTGCCAAGATTCACAGAGCCAGAGCTGAGCTCCAGACGGGAAGCGCTTTCCAAGCTCTGTGTTTCGGAGATAGGAGCACGGCTGCGATTGCTCCCGTCTCCATGGAAGTTACACCCAGTGCAGGGAGAGCTCTGGGTCTGGGTACGATCAACCTGGGCTGGGGAGTGATGCACAATGAGACACAGGACACAGCCTACAGAACACACAGCACCACGGAGCTGCCTTGTTTGCAGCCGTTTGGTCCTTCAGAGCAAGAACTAGTCACTGATCTAAGACACGTCCGTCATCTGCAACTGGGAAACCCAGTATCTTCTCCGAAAAGGTACTCATGGACTGAAGTGTTATAGCACAGCTTCTGCCTGTGGAAATGCCCCAGGAACCCCTAAACTGGCACCTACTTTCTCATTCATGAATTAAGAGAGTCTTTTAGTTTAAGCAGCTTTTTCCTTCCCTCATCTTCACCTCCCGCCAGTCTCTGCTCTGCCAGGTGGAACGAGCCCAGCAAAGCTTCCCTAATCCCCTCTGGGGAGACAGCCACGCTTCGCCCTCCCGCACCTGCTCCAAGTCCAGATTCTCGCTCTAAATGAAGTCAGCTCTTATTCCTAAAAACATCTAAAACCCATCTGCAGTCAAATCTTCAGTATAATATTCAAAATCTCAAAATAAGAGAACCCCTCTTCAAGGGCTCACCCCAGAAGAGGCAGAGCAGGGACTACACCTCCAGGCCCCTCACCCTGAGTGGATTTCAGTGAGACAGTTCAGGGTTCAGAGATTTCCATTTCCCATCCTGACTCTGCAGTCAGGAGAGACGAGGGCTGGCTTTGCAGTAATCCTCCTCTCCTGTCTCTGCATCTCAATGAACTATGAAATTGGAAAGTGGGGAGTCCGAGCATCCTCACCTGTGCCTGGCTCCCGACCAGCCCTGCATCCACCTCGCAGCAGGAGTAGCTGTGTCATGAGAAACCCAGGGTGGGAGAGAAGAATTAAATCAAGGCAAAACCTACCATCCCCTTCCCCATTAATCAACTCAAATCCCAACAGCTGGTACCAAAGGTGACACATCTGTATGGGACACCTGTGTTGCGACCCAACACAGCCTTTCTGTAAGTACCATATGAGGTGCTGCTCTAAGGACTGGTGCAAGTTAGTGTGGATTCCTGTTTGGAAAAGCTAAGTATTTAATAGCATTTGTATTTGCCTCTATACACATAAAGACACAATTAAGGCTATTAAATAATCTGATGTATCTTTATGGGAGCATTCTCCTGGTTAGAGCTAATGCTGAGAAAACCACTGGGCTCGCCAATACAATTCACACTGGGATGCGTGAGGCAGAAGCTGGTGCTGTGTGAAATTAAAACGTCACTACAAAGCACAGGTTAAAAGGAAGGACATGAATTTTCTTGTAGACACTGATTTTCTTTAGATTAGGGAAATGCTTACGCATACTCATCAGTTAAAAACTAAGCAGAAGAGACATAACTAAGAGATTTCTGGGTTTAATTCGCTTTTGGGGCTAAGTGAAGATTGCCCTCAAAAAAGTTAAGGTATTTGAAATTACTCTCTACCCCAAACTGGAGTGGAAAGCTGGACTGCTGAGATCTCTCATGAGCTGTAAAAGGGACATCAAATAGTTCTGGATAAGAATAGTTGAAAGTTTCTTTTCAACTGAAATACAATATTCTGATAAATCCAAACACTCCTGTGCTACAGATGAAGCAATACAAAGAAAAGCTTCAAAAAGTTCATGTCTCAATGAATCTTTACCATGGAAAGTATTTTTCAATTTAAAAAAAGCCTCTTTGCTCTGACGTTTCTCGTATGTTTTATGAAGGGGCTTTGGAGAAGGCTGAGCTTTTGGAAGAGGTGTATGAATTGATGATTAACTTGGCATGAGGGCTGCGAGTTGTAAATCTCGGAGCTGGAAAGCAGCATTTGAACAGGGCAATTGTGTCATCTTCATCTGTAGGCAGGGAGTACAGCGAGAAGAGTATGAGAAGTATGAGATACGAGGACTGCTCTGCTTAGGGGATTTAGGCGTAAGCACAGGAAAAATTTCAGACTAAGAGGTAACATCAATAATATGGTAGCTGTGAGTGGGTAAATCAGTACCAGCGAGATAAATGCTTGTTTTTCTTAAGTTAAAGACTTACTAGCTACAATTTTGGCTCATCTTTTGGTATTTTTTAGGCAACTTTCCTGTAAAGAGCAGAGGGAAAAAAGAGAGATACCTGTGTAGAGGCTGCTGCAAGACAAGCAGAAGAGAACTTGCACCACACGCTGACAGCCAAGCACCCAGATGTTCCTGTCGTGGACAGTGTATTACTTCACAACTATAAATAATGCAACAGAGAAAGAATTAGCCCTATGGTTATTCTGTTATTCGGTGCACACACAGCTGAGAGCTGGAATTATTAAGCTGAGAAACAGGAGAAGGCTATGAGAGGTGTCGGCACAGCCCGGCCGCTGCCACATCACGGCCAGAGGAGGTGGGGGGGATTTTGGCAGATTGCGCTTCTTGCAGCTGGGAGCCTGTGCTGGTAAAAACAAGCATCAGAGCGGAGCAGGACTGAACCGCGGGGCAAAGGGGCAGGCCATCGCATCATCTACAATGCACGAGCTGTTATTGCCATTCAGCTGGTCTATTATCTCCCCACGGGAAGCCTGCCCATCGCAGCAGCACAACGCAGCCCCGGGGCACTTCGGGGAGATGTCCAACCTGCTTCAAAGCTGTTTCATCACACAAACTTCACACGTAACATCAAATCCAGCAGCTCCTCACCCTGGGTGCCTGCTCTCATAGGCTCCTTTCCTTTCAGCCTCCTCCCTCCTGCAATTTCCTTTTTAAATCTCTTTATATAAAGCCCCCAGATGCTCTGTAGCCCCACAGAATCACTGCAAAGCTGCACAGAGCCTGCTTGGGGAGCAGAAGCAGCATAATTACATCAGCGCAGACCTGCGCCCAAATTGTAACTAGCTGTGATGAGCTGCAGGGCTAATTGGCACAACAGACCCGTGTGCCCGTCGAGCTGAGGACTGGAGCTCAGCACAGCGCCAAGCACACGGGTCTGCTCGGGGCTCCCTCCAACAGAAAGCGCACCCCAAACGTCAATCCGGGCAGGCAACAAGCTCCAAACAGACTTTGTTCTAACCAGAGCTGCTTAACAGAAACCAACTACAAACATGGTTTACCCGAAATTATTTAGCATTCTGGCAACACTATGCGACACAGGCTGCGATACTAGTTAGGGGCTCACCTACTACGCAACCAACTCAAAGGGATCAGACTCCAAAACTCTAAGAGTAATGATTCAAAATACGCATCTTCCCACTCTGTGTTGAAGTGAGGACCCTCAAGGGTACCCAGATTGCTTACCAGGTCCATGAGGTGCCTCAGTCCCTGGAAATGCTCCTCAGACGGCCAGTCTGAGGAGACCAGCAACCATCCACACGACTTTCTGAGGGGAACAACAAAACGGTGGATTCTGGCAGCCCCCTTTATACCCCAGTTGAATCTGTGCTATGGACACTTATGGTAGTCATCCAGAAACTTCTCTCAGCCAAGGCGTCTCACTGGCCAAAGGCTCTGTCTGTCAAACAAGGGGCAGGTATCTGACCATAGTGGTCCGTCAGTCCAGAAGGTTCTGTTGCTTTTGGTGGGGGGTGCTCGGGGGAAGGGGGGTGTGAATCCCAACTGCTATACTTCTCTGAGGAAAAACGTGAAGTTTTCCTTCCACCATTGTCAGAAACAGCCCAGGACAGGCACACGATCTGGTCTAACTGGTTGAAACAAGCATCTTTGTTTCTCCCCTTGACCCTTAAACTAAAAGCACAAAGTGGGCCTATGCACACACGTAACCCTATCACCAGGCTCCAGGGTCCCCACACGCTAAACCTGTGTCTCCTCAGCTTATATTGAGCTATGTGAGCAAACCAACCGTTTCAAGGTTTCACCAACGTCAGGGTGGGCTTTAGCAACCTTCAGAGAAGCCAGCAGACATTTTGACCAGCTTCCTGAACTGCAGCAATCCAAAGAAGAACCTGCCAGATTTTCTCTCGTTCCTCATTCTATAACTTCCTAATTCCTCTGCACCCTCATTTCTTTTACCATGCTCTCCTACAAGCCACTGGGTCCCACCTTCCATCTGCCAACGCACCCAATTTTTGCTGCTGCCGAAGATGTCACAGACACAGGGACCTTTAGATGGGTGCAGGTTTGGGAACAGCAGCTCTTGGCAAGGTCAAGTCTCAAAGCACCCATAGAAAGTAAAGAAAGCGCCCCAAAGATGCACACCAAGAAGACCTTGGAGGCCCAGGCGCTGTCTGTGCTGCCCGGTTACTAGATGCCACCCATTCCAGGACGTTTGGGGTTTGCTCAGCTGGAGCGTAGGGAGTGTGGATGCAGGCAGGAGCGGAGCAGCGACAGAGATGGAGGAGTCTGGCACAATGCACGGGTTGTGCGAGACGAGAGATAAACAGGTGAGGTGGGATCTGGCACATGAGGGAGGAATGAGCAATGCAGACTGAAGTGTTTGAGAAATGTTGTCTCCCAGGTGCCGGCAGACACCAGCAGAAATCACAGTAAAACTCGCCAGATGTCCTGACAAGAAGCTTTGTCAAGAAAGGCTGGCCAGTGAGAGCTGGGGTATTTTTGAACAACATCCTACCAAATTTTGAGAGAAGGAGCTCTGGTTAAAATGGGAGAAAACTTCTTCATTCCCCACTCGCTCTCCCCCTTTATATATTCTGAAGGCTTGAAAAATAACCCTGATGGAAAAGCTCCGTGCTGTTCAGCTGCGAGTTACAGCTCCAAGGAACACCCAGTGCAGCTCTCGGGACAGGCTCCAACAGCGAGTTTTCTGCAAGTTTACTTGTCCCTTTGGCAAAACTATTCACGTAGGATGCTTTTGCGGGAAAGAGACACAAGCCTACGCACGTCTCGTGTTCCAGCCTCATCTGGCTGGGGAGGAGGGGAGAGCATCAGCTCCAGTTCAGGAGGGCACGGTTTTTCATCAAGCTTTTTCACCCACCCCGTAATGAACCAGAGCTGAGTGAGCTCTAGTGTTTGGTACCATGGACCTGCAGCGAAGAGGGAGCACTGCCAACCTAAACACTGTCCGCTTCGAGATATTGTTGTAAAGAGGAAAACGATACAGCCATCCTCAGCAAATTCTTCCCCATCTTGGCATCTCCCAGACGCGGAGGAAGCCGAGTCAGCAGAGGCACAGCATCTCAGCAGGTCTGCTGCCAGACCAAGGGCATGAACAGCACGTCAGCTTTAAATCCCGCTTCTCAGGCTCCCCTGGCAAAACCAACATCACCCGCACTTTGATCTGCTTTATCACAGTCTGAGCCGTGACAGCAGGAGGCGGAGGGTTGCGCATTTACATGAGATGTATAAAAAGAAGAGCCACAGGGTCGTATTTATCTTAGCCTGGGAAGAAAAGAATAAGAAAATAGTAATGAGCAGAAATCACAAATGCAGAAAATCCAAGGCAGAAGGATGACTCGAATGGGAAAGACCTGAAGCGCTTTAGCATTCAGCAGACTGCAAGGGCCACAGCGTAATCACCTGCAAACAGGTAGAGACTGTGCAAGGAAAAAAAACAGATTGCTTCTTTGTGCAGAACCGGGGCCCTGAAAGGAGAAAGGAGAGTTTCCCTGTGGAGGGACAGAGAATAAAGGATTTCCCAGCACAGGGACATGCTGAAGAGCTGGCAGCAGACACCAGCCTCCCACCCAGCTGGGTGCTGCTAAACAAGAGAGAAGGGGCAGCTCTGCCACCCTGGGGGACACTGGGTGCTCAAGTACTTCAAGCATCAATCCCAGTTTTCATTTATTATAAGGATAAGGCTCTTTTGTTACTTCTGCTACTCCCTGGCCCAGCTGCTACTGGGTACAAACACAAAACGCAGCAAGACCTTTCACTAGGAATAACAAAACTTAGAGCTTTTGCGTGCTCGTGCTCCTGCTTTAAGACTCCTGCTGCCTCTCGGCCCTCCTGGACCTGCAAGGTTTCAGCAGCTCCTCAAGCCACAGCCACTCCCAAACCTGGACTTCCCCAGCTAACGCTGGTGCTACTTTTCCATGGTTTAACCCTCTAATTACAGCTGAAACAGATATATACAGCCCACTTCTCATCACAGCTGACAGGCCGCTCACGCTCACTGAGCTTAAACACACCCAATTTGCATTAACAGCACCGGTGGGGATTTATTTTCCAGACTCATGTGTGCAAAATTTACAGAAAGTGCTTCTAAGAAGGCGGCATAAAGACACAGAAAGAGTCAGATTCATGACAAGATTTATGATGGCAGAGAGCAAACAAAGAGCTGCAAACAGGCAGCCTGGAACAGCGAGAGCCTGGGCACGACCAGTCCCAGCAGGAAAGAATATGTTCTGTACAGTAGAAATATTATTATTATTTTTCTTCCTGTTCATTGTTCCTTTTCTTTCTAAAGCCCCCCAGATAATGCCAAGGGTTATGTATTAAGAGCTGCAGATGCTGAAGAATGCTCTGCGGGACATTTAACAGCTCCTTTATCCCTTCTGAAAAGAGCTGGGTCAGTAGTCCAGACTTGATTATTTCAAATGAATTTTTAAAAGCAACATTCCCAGCCCAAGTATTCTTAAGTCAGTGTGATGCACCACATTTCCTGAAACATAGATTTCTTTTTATACAGTGAGTTAAAGGCCAGACAGTCAATGAAGTAAAATAAATACACCAGACTATGATCTCCCCTCCTGTATGAACTTATTTCAAGGATGCCAGATTTAGAACTGTATTCACTCAAAAGCTATAAAGAAGCCCAGGGATGAAATAGTCTCAGCATTAACTATGGCATTAACTTCTTGCTTAAAGCTCTCTTTGTAGCAGATTACTAGAAAGTGGTTAATGTGACATCAATTTTCCAAAAAGGTTTCAATGATGACTGGGGGGGCTACAGAGCAGTAAATACAATGAATTAGGAGAAACCGGAATAAAGAAGAGAGTGAATATAGATAATTATACTGGGGAAAAGGCAGAACAGGTGTTCAAATGAGCAGTTCTGCCTCAAACAGATTGGAGCGCTCTGAAGGAGCCCATGAGGGTGTAAGGAGGGGAAATATAGTAATGTAGTTCGCTTGGGTTATCAGAAAGCATTCAGCAAAGGCCTTCAACAACTAATCTTCCATGAGAGAGGAGCAAAGATTATAATACAAATAAATAATTGGTTAAAAGATAAGAAACAAAGTGTGGGAGTAAATGGTCAGTTTTGAGAGGAGGTAGCATCACCTGTGGTGTCCAGCCATGCAAGGCCTTCACAAATGATCTGGGAAAAAAAGAGCAAACAGGAAAATGATAAAGTTTGTTGGTGACACAAAGTGATTCTGGATAGTTAAGACAAAGTCTGACTGAAAAATTTGGTTTTCTTCTTGATTCCAGTAGTATCTTAGACTTAGAGCTAGGTCTGCATGCAGAACAGGGCTCCAGCAGCAAATACTTCTCTGCACTTACAAAGACCATGACGGCCCTTTGCAATGTAATTAATTTGAGGCAATTAAAGCAGTCGGGTGGGTTCCTGCGCTGCGTGGCCCCAGCACGGCTGCGGTGCTGAAAGGTAGATGAGTTTGAAAGAGAAACGCTCGATACTGCTGGCGAGAGCTGCCACCTGGCACAGGCAGCGAAGGCAGAAAGATGCCCGTCCCTTCTGATCAAGGGAGATGCTGTCAGCTCCCGCTGCTTTCTGTGCACAGCTGAGGAATAAGGAGCTGCAAGGAGAAGGGCACGGCCAGATGTTGCAGTGGCACAGAGTCCTGGATCAACACTTGGGTAATGTCCCAAGGGGACTGGGACGCAGCCAGGGGTGGCACAGGTCACCCAGAGCCTGTTTGCAAGAAGTTGTGGGATAACTAATTGCACTGAGTCACGCATTGCTAATGCAGGCTGGCAAAAGTAGCTGTAAGGCGCTACGATCCTTGAATGTTTTGCTTGCAGTTAACACTTGAGGTGTTTAAAGGCTCACAGCAGCAACGGGCTGTGCAAGAACCGCTCACCCCACGCAGCAGGTGCCCAATATCTCTCATTTGTGTTGGACACGGTTGACCTGCAAAGTGGTAACTGCTTAAAGGCATCCTGCCAGCCCCAGCCCCATGATCCTGTCTCTATTCCTGCCCTTCTAGCCTGGAGACCCATTTTATTCAGAACAGTCGGCTGAGGACATCAAACAGCGCTGGCAGCCCGGGAAGAGCGAGGTTGTAGGTTAAGACTGTGGGGATTTGTGAGGCGGGGATGGCAAAGGCACTGATGTGCTCTCTGCTGGGTGCCCTGGTGGGCACAGGGACCGGCCTGTGGCACACGGAGCCCAGGAGCTGCGTGGGAAACCCGTCCGCAGCTCCTTCACATTGAAATACCAAGGGCTTTAAGCACAGCTATGATTCGGAAGCATGTGAAATGAAGCACTTTGTTTTCCTGCAAATCTTTTCATTTGTACAACCCCGGGATGCCACAGAGTGAGGCGGGATCCAAACCAGGAGGATGGAACAGGAGGAGGCGCAGGTGCGGCTGTACCAGCCACGACAGCTCGGTTATGTCGCCAAAAACTGCATCCCGCATCACCCTGATGGGAATCGAGAGGTGACGTGTTCAGGGTCTGGAGACACAGAAGAAGAGCAAGTCAACCTACTACTGATTTCTGTGCGAAATGGAGATTTTTATGTTTTAGTTTGTTTTTGTTTCACTAATGCAGGTGTTTGCATATTTTGGCATTTACAGTCTGGAAAGCAAGGGATGCGCAAGGGACGCTGCTCCCTTTGACTCTGCAATAAGCCAGCTGTGGCTTTGACACCACTTCCAAAACCTGAAAAAAAGCCACTCTTGAGCCACACACAGCAACAAAAGGCCACAACATGCTTCAAAAGCACTTCCCAGCCCGCTGGGAACAGCCTGTTTCAAACATAAAGTCTTTACAAGACCTCTAAATGTGCAGCAATGGTACAATAAAAATGTTCTAAAGCCACTACGGCTTTTTATGCCGCAGCTTCACGGTGACTTTTATGTGGCAGCTTCGTGGTAGTGTTTTTTTGCGGCTGCTGCCAACAAGCTTTTCTGTGATATGGCACAGCTGGGCTCAGCCGCTGCTGGGAAGGCAGCAGAGATGAAATAAAATATTTGCAGTGAGGCCGATCTGGGAAAGGCGCTGCGTCCATATGCGGAGTTTAAGTGAGGTGAGAGCAGTTTTGAAGAGCATCAAGTACTCCAGGAATAAGAGGAGAACGATCCGGTTGTGCCGGGGGGCGCTGTTGGAGCGGCTCAGCGTGGCCGAGCGCAGCAGGGACCAGCACAGCTGGGCAGGACGGGCCCATGGGCATCAGCATTTCCCTTGGCGTGGCCATAGTGATGCAAACACACAGTATGTGGCGTAACACCAGTGCGGTCAGTCTGACGGGCAGGAAGGCATTTCTCAGGCTGCAAATGGGCCGTTTTACCTCCCCTGCACACCCTCTCCCCAACCCCATCCTCAGTCCCCCCGTTTGGTGTGTGCAGCCCCTTCCCACTGAGTGCTGCAGCACTCAACCACCAGAAAGCCTCCATTAAGCAAAGTGTTACTTCGGACCAAATCAAGCCAGAGAAAAGTATTTTCAAACAATAAAACTTGCTCTCCAACTGTGAAACCAGGTGCCTGCTCAGTCTTCCCACTGCTTTTGACCGGGGAATTAAGCCTCTTTTTCTACATTAGAGCCGTTTCCAGAATTCCCCTCTGACTTAAAATGCCAATGGCTTCATTCTTCTCAGGCAAGGTTTATAAAAGGCAGGAGCAGGCAATGGTGGGAAGGGACAGCGGGCAGAGGAGCTCCATGCCCTGGAGAAGCGGAATGAAACAAGTGGAGCAACCGCTGCCCGAGGGGAACAGGTCCCTGCCCAGGGTGAAGTGCCATGTCCCCTGCCTGCTTGACACAGCATCCTCCAGCCAGTTTCTACATCAAAAAGCAAATAGAGAAACGAACACCACACAGCCATCTCCCCTGTGCTCCGCGGGGTCCATCGCTGCTGCCCAGCCCTTGTCCTGGTGACGCAGGAGTCCCTGCCGAGAGGGACTGTGTCACCGGCATGGGTGACACATCTGCTACCTGCTCCTCAGCACAGGAAGCAACCCATGGAGGGCAAAACACTTTATTTAAAACCGCTTTTGAGTCTTTTAACTAACACCTGTCATTTCTGGCAGTGCTTTTAGCTCCAAGCCTTTCGAGCACCCTGCACGGAGTCGTTCCCACCTGCCCTGGCAGGGACCTCACGGCAGCGCACGGAGCACGGGAGGTAAATGCTGTACAGCCCATGCCGCAGCCAGGGGTGGCTGATGGAGGGGAGCCTCTGTCCCTGCATGGTGACCCCAAAACTTCTGCTCTGTCACCACACCGCTGGGCCAGACTGGATGCTTCTGGACCTGGGAAGACTCGAGGGAACACTGTGTACAGCAGAAAGATGCTGCTGAAACAGCGTCACTCCAGCTCAGAGTTTGGGGACACTGCCATAAGGAAGAAAAAAAAGAACTTTACCATCTCTTTTACACAGCAATGTGAAGACAGGCACTAGAAGTCAGCACTGAGCTATCACCAGTCAGAACAGAAGTTGCTCATCAGAGTAAGCAAGAAAATGTATTATGTGGGAGTATGGTTTATTGCAGAAAAGCAGCTTTCTAAAGGAGAATTTGAATTAGCATCTGGTGCTTCAGAGAGGTGACCCATACCAGCTGCCAGTGACTGTCACCATCCCCAGGTCCTCCCAGCTCTACCCCCATGTGTGCAGGATGGCAAATGCCACCACAGAGTCCACAGTCCATAAACTCTATGCAATGACATTTGCTGCTCTTTACAAGCTGCCAGACAACCTTTCACGCTTCGTCTTGTGTATCTTACAGGAGGTTTTCGAAAGCTTCAGCAGAAATCTTGGCTGCCAGGGAGAGGCAGCGAGAGCTGAGGATGCGCTGCCCTCCGTGCTGAGAAAAACCCTGGGACCAGCAACAGGAGCTTCAGCTGGGAATGGTGGGAGCCTGAATTTTTCCCTACAAGTCTTCAGGCCCCAAAACACTTTGCTAAATCCTCTGATTCCCAGCTATAAGGAACTGGTCTGAGAAATACTGAATAGCTCCTAGGAGGGAAGAGGCAGATAGGGAGGAGGAGGGGATGACCGAGGACACTGAACCAGATTGCAAACCAGCGCTGTGGTCAGCACGGTCAGGCAGGCCAGAACACGGAGGTGCTACACTAAATATAACTAATGGCAAATAACGGCAAGGAAACTTTCATTTATAGTCTAGCACCAGGTTTTTGGCCCATGGAAGGTGCTTTTCTCAGTCTGGCTGTACTCCCCAAGGCTTTTCTGATGATGATTGGGAGGATTTCCAGGAGAATCCTGCTGCAGTTTTTTCATTTGTTAATCTTCAGTGCTTTGCAATAAAGAGAATTCATTAACGTTTGCCTATCTCCCCCGACCTCTCAAAATACTGTCAAAAAGATGCTCATATTATAACTAGCACGGAGGAAAATGTGAAATATTACCCAGTCCAAATCCTCTTCCTTGCTGAAGAGATTCTCCCAAAAGGCAAGAGCTAAGAAGGCAGTGACGACCTTGTAAACAGAAATGTAAATGGGGCTGTGCAGATGGGGTGGATGGCAACTGTCTTCACAAAGTCCTGGAAGACTTTAGAAGTTTTAATGAGGCAGCTGTGCAAATGACACATTGGCCATACTATGTAGTGCAGAAGGCTGCCAGCAAAGTCACCAGCTCATTTGAATGAGCAGCACCCGGCTCTGGGCACTGCTGAAACAGAACCCAGCTAAAACTAAGACAAGCTTATGACTTAGCTCAGGCCACCACAGGCAGGACCCATCTCTTGCACCGCAGACAGCAGCGCCTGGCCAGGGACACATTTGACTGAGACAAATCCGTGAGCAGCCATTTAATCACTGATGTCAGATATAAAACCACTCACCGCTAATCACGATTTGCTATACTTTTATAAAATGCATGCTCATTAGTAATGGTTTCCAGCATCCTTATCTCTTTCCTCTGCAGGTCTCGGTACCCCAAACACCACCTCTCGATACAGCAGTAGAAAAGAGGTGAGGAAAACTCCTCGCAGGTCCTGGATGCTTGTTTTTTCCAAACACTGAGGGGTAAATGGATTGGGCAAAGCAGACTTGCAAAGCCCAAATATATTGTAAATCAATATATTTAAATTCTTGTTTGCATTTGTACCAAGGCGCTTTGGCATTAGATACTGCTCATAAAGGAGCACATAAACCACTTTTTTTTTGCGTGCAAACAACCAAGAAGCGTAACCGCTGCTCTGCCTCCCTCTTGGCAGAAACTTTTACGCACAGATGTGCCATGTGGCCAACCGCCAGTTTGATGTGGTAACACCGAGCACCTTGGCTTCTGCATTAGAAAAAGCACCCATATTCATGTGTTCGTGTTGTTTTCTGCATTATATTTCAGACTGCAGCCACACAGCGGGCTGTGCAGAGGGAGCTGCTCCCTGCTGTCCTGTCTTCCAGCCTCATTCAGCCATCCAGCTGCTGTGCAGTAAGGATCTCCTTTAATTTACCAAAATCAGGGACTAAACAGGGTTCAGACCTGTCTCTTCCCAGCCTAACCAGCAAGGTGAGTGTGTTGGTACAATAGACAGCAAGGAAATGCATACACACCAGCAAGGATACACCAGCATGCTCATTTTCCAATGAACATCCAGTCCGTGCATATGGGAAATAACAACTGAGCTGAAGCACTTCATGTAGCCTGGTGGACACACGAGGCCATCTAGTTCCAGGTACAGAAAGACCCATGGACAGTTTGGCCCAGAAACACCAGATGTGGTAGCTAAAAAGCCAGGGCAGCATCTCAGTCCCCTTTCAGCACCACTCCTCGAGCTGTCCGTGCAATTTATCCCTGCGCAGGGCAAAAGCTGATAGCAACGCACAAATCCTCCGGGGTTGGTAGAGAGCTCACCGAGGGATGAATATCATCCACGAGCAGAGCCACTATAAACCCGGTATCTGAGTAAGAGATCCTGGATGAGGGAAAACAAACTGGTGATTTCAGCCCCCGCAGTCTCACTTTCACACAAAGCAGGCGAGAGCAAAGCCATACCGGCTCGGAAAGGACAACTGAAGTTTCATATTGCAAAAAAACAGGAAGAAAGGAGACAAAAATGTCCAAAAGCTCAGTGAAGTCTCCAAATGCGTTGGCTGAGTTTGGGTGGCTCTTCCACTGGCAGGGACAGAGAGCAGGAAGAGTGAGAAAAGCAGTTGGGGACCAGCTGGGAATTTGGATATCACATTTGCATTTGTCCAATACTATGAGTGCTGGAACAGAGGGATTTAAATGCAACTTTCCTAGGAACAAGAGGTGACCATGGGGACTGCCAGGTCCTGCTCAGCGGGTCACAACCACCCCACCAATGCTCTTTCTCAGGAGCTGCTGCCATTTGTGTCATTCCCGGCTGTTCGCGTGGCTTTGGGAGAACCTGGGCTCAGCAGGATGCTGCAAGTGCTTGGTCTGCTTTGTCAGAGCAGCTTCTCATAAGCTAATTTGAGTTTCTGTGTGAGCACGATAACATTTGCAGTGGAGACAAGATGTACGCTATCTCATGACAACTTCTGGGTATTAAAGGGAGTTGTGCATGGAGATGAGTAAACTGAGTCAGGTGAATGGGAATCACATCTTTCTCTGAGCTTGCACGGGTCTCTAGACCTGATCCAGCCCAAAAATGCAGACACATTCATGAGATTCTTTTCTTCTATCAATTTTGGCTGCGTTTGTACATATCCTTCCCTACATGGAGGGAGCAGGACTTCATTACATTTTTTTAAATGGGGTACATAGACAGACATACATCCAGCTTGGAGCAGAAGGGAGCCTGTGGCTGCTGGCAAACCTGGTCTTAAAACTGCTCCAGCAAAAGTGGAACATGTTGAAGGGGCTCTGCACAGACCAGGGGAGGCAGTAAACAGGTGGTAGGGTGCACAGCCGGTGGGGTGCACAGCTGGCAGAATGCAATGAGGTTTGAATGATTAACCAAACACAATCAAATTCGTATAGCACTAGCATAAATCCTCATACTAGAGGGGAAAAGGAGTCTTTTTTGCCTTGCATTTAATAGAATAATAGGGGTTATTACCTTTGCAGTAACTTCAGCAGGCCCCTATGCAGAATTCGTGCCCTGTAGCAGTGGATGTTGCCTGAATGATTGAACAGGCTTGTTTAGCATCTCAGAGGGCTCCTACCTTCATTCAGTATTGACTGTGCAGTTCCTAGTCCTGTTAAAAATCACACGGGCTGGAACTCCTGTCCATAGCTCTGATAGCATCTGACAAAAGTGAAAAGCCCTGAAACTCAGTGCACCGGGAGATAAGTGAGCTCAATGATCTCTGTTTTATTGATGAGGAAAGAAGGGGAACAGAAGCAGCGAAACGACAACCACAAACAACCCTCTGAGCCAGGCCTGTGAATCTGACACTGTCCACGCTGCTCTCAAACGCCTCTCCAGACACCTCCTCTAATGACTCCAGCAGGACGCAGGCGTATGGGTGTCCAGCTTCCCGTCACGGCAGCCTTGTGGGCACTGAGATTTCCTGATTTCCTGATTTCCTGCCCCGCAAGGACAAGGTGGTCCAGAACCCCTTCTCACAGCATTTTTCAAACGAAAGGACAATCTGAGCTCCATAAAACACATAGCGCAAACACACTTCTGTGCGCAGTGACCTTTAGGTTGGCACAGGCTTCTATACCCACCAGTATAATGTTTTTTCAAAAGGTTTAAACATCAGAAAAAGGAAGTACCAGGTTGGGACCAACAACCAACAACCTTGCCCCATCCCATTCCCCCTTCATTCCCCTGGCATGAGTCAATACCAACCCAACAGGAACCTCAGTGACACAGGGACAGGAGTGTGACAGTTCCAGCGTAGGTGCCTGGAGACCTGCACACACCTACCAGGCACCGGAGATGGAAGCAGCACGGGCGGCCAGGCCTGGCAGAGACACCCCCTCCTCCCCAGTCAGCATCCTTCCTTTGCACAGCGCTTGTACCAACGTGCCCTTTGAGCTGCACACAGACAGGAGCAAAGGGATTTGGGGACAGCAGCAGGTTGTCCCTGCTCTGTGTGTGAAGAGGAGGCTGCTGCGTGAATGACCTTGCTCCTAGTGGATCACCCACGATTAAGTGTTTTGCCGACGGCTTCGCCTTTGGTGTTCACCAAGGGACCGCTGCCGCTTGCTGGAGTTGTGCAGATGATGGGCAGCTCCATCTCGCCTGGAAAGCAGCGTGAGAAGCAGCTTCGAGACCACACTTTTCCAAAGATTTCTAGGGGCCAGCCACAAAACGCAGATTTAGAAAAAAATCTTTAACGCAGAACATTCATCCATTTGAGGGTGTTTGGGCTGAGATTTCAGAGCTCAGGCAGCCCTTTTTAGAGCTGTTAACATCAAATCTATTTTCATTGCAAAAATCCAGCCTCTACGTGAGGATTCACTCTTAACCCAAGTCCTCAGCACACTTGAAAGCCCGTACCACAGAGGGACGCTGCTGTGCACACCAGGGATGGCCGCAGCTCGTGCTCGCCGATCTTCCCAGTGCTACCACAGTCACCCTGTGTAGCTCCAGCAAAACTGGGTTCATGTTGCAGGAACACAAGACCTTAGACACAAGATGCACCTCAAAGCACCCAGATAGCAGACTGTAAAAGGCTGAGGAGAAGAAGAAATGATACAAGTACCCAGGGGAAGGACTTAGAGGAGGAAACAGCTCTTGGTTAGTAATAGCGATGCAGGACGGATGAGCCGGGGCTGGCCAGGCACCACCGCCTCCCAGGAGCCCCACGCTGGGAAGCATCGCCTAATTGCAATGGTTGCCCAAATGCAAACTGGTGGAGCAAGCAACAGGCCTAGCGGGCATCTCTCACACCCCTGTGTCCATCAGGAGACACCCAGGAGAGGTGAGTGCTCCTCGCTTCCCACCGGCACAAATGAGGAGCAATTCCCTGCAGTCCACAGAGCGGGGAACCGGGAGGACCAGTAATCCCACTGCGTGCAGGCAACCAGCGTGATGTGCGGCTGCTAACGAAATAATCCTGAGTCTAGCTTTGGCGTTTCTCAGCACCAGCCCCTTCCTAAGCCATTTTTTTCAGGCGTCTGGTTGATCTTACTCCATCTTTACTCTCCTTGAGTATCACCGGGGAAAGGCAACCAGCCGAACCCCAAACAACCTGGATAACATTTTGTTACCACCAGTCTGAAATATCTCAGATGCTGTGGTGCGTGATACCACCACACAGATTCGTCTGTTAACACGCCGTCCAACCCAAATAAACTTTGGCTTCACTTTGGAATTGATCCCCGAACCGAGGAGCTCTGCCATTTCCCTGGGCAACCCACCCTCCCACAGGAATTTAACCCTCCCTGGCCCAACCGCTCTCACAATGGTTTTGCTCAGGCGATATTAGCCATTTGCGCTCATCAGTGCGACGCGAGGAGGGGCGGGATGGCTTTTTGTATCACCGGTCCTGGGATGAAAACACCCTTGAGATCGTGCATCCCCAGCTGGCTCTCGGCCAGGCGGGGGGAGCCGCCTAAACAAGCCCCGGCTATCAAAATGCTGCTGCTTTAAAAAGGCTCTTCGCTGGCTGCAGTCAAAACCACGCTATGCCTCACGTCACCGAGGAACAGAAATAGCAGGCATGAGTGAAGGGAGGAGAACGAGAGTATTAAGAGCGCACAGATTTCAAACATACTTGGCGAGGTAGTGCGCTCCCTTCCTGCCGCTGCCCTTCCAGATGCGACGGAGCACGGGGATCTCTCGCTGGCTGCCCATGAAGGAGGATTCTCTTTTTTCCCTTTTTCTCTCTTTTTTTTTCTTCTCCTTTTTTAAGTATCAGCTTTAATGCTACGAGGTTCATTTTTGTTTTATTTCTTGTAGGAAACTTCATCTGCTGGATTTAAAAGCAAGGTTTGAGCAGGAGGAATTCATTTATGTTTGTAGCTACCGGAATGTGCATGGTACTCCTGTGTGATGATAATGTAGAGGGAAAGGCAGGATTGGCTGGGAAAACTGCTTAGACTGTAAGATGCTTGAATGGCTGCTTGGAATAACAAGCTCTCTATTATGTGTGTGCGCGTGTGAGTGTGTGTATTTATGTACAAGTGCAGCAATGACAGTAAGTTTAAAAAAATGCAAGGTTTCCCCAGTTTGCTTAATTTTCCTCGTGTAGGAGTGAGGACTTGCCTCACTGTGGGCTCTGTCTGGAGACAGGTAAAGTGCCCAAGTTGCATTTAGTGCTGTAGGAATTTTATGAATGAAGCAAACGGCAGGTTCAGTGGCAGAGGAGCAGTCGGGAGATGCGCGGTGCTGAGCTCTCTCTGCAGGAGCTGTCACGCCGGGGAACAGCACAGACGTGCGCAGGCACGGCACAGACCTGCCACAAGTGCCTGGAGCGGCTGCAAGAAGACAGGACCTGGGCCATGGGAACACGCTGCTGAAAATGAGCTATCACAAATCCGACTGAGCTCGATAGCTGCGTGCATGACCTGCTCTGGGCTTGGCTGGAGCATCCCATGCAGAGCCATTTATTTCTGACCAAGTGTGCTGGAGATTGTGTGGCAGAAGAGCAGGCAGAGCTCCCCGAGCATCTGCATCTCTTTCACGTGTGATGCTTTAGCTGCCAGCACAGCTTGTCCATGGATATCGATAAAGTGGATGACGAGAGAACAAGTTGGAGCATGGACAGGCTGGGTACACATACCCAAAGCCATGCAGGAGGAGACCGCACAGCACGGCCAGGGACCGAGGGGGTAGATTTGGGTTTGCAGTGTCCACGAAAGCCAAGATGCTGGTGAAGCTGCTGGAGAGCAGCCCAGAAGAATGACGTCCCAAAGGAGCACTGACCAGTGCAGGACCATGCTTCATCTCTCCCCCTCAGATGGACCAAAAAGAACTCGGGTGGGAGATGAGCTCTGTGTATTGTGTTTTTCTCTTTTTTTTTTTTTTCCCCCCACTCCTATTTGAATTGTTAAGCAAGGAAGTAGTCTCTCTCTGTCCTGGATTGCTCTCTTTTATGCAGAGTTTTTGCATGACATCTCCATAGCACCCATGACCCACAGCAGGTGGTAATGGGAAAAAGATGAGGGAAAGCCCTGAAGACGATGGACATTTTCCATCCTCTAGTGCTACAGGGGTCACCGTCAGGGTCTGTGACACAAGGGCAGCAGAGGAGGGTCTGGTGCTGCGATCCGGCTGCCAAGGAGCAAGCGTGAGGAAAGAGGGAAAGGAGTCAGAGCTGGTGTGGAGGCAAAGGGACACCGAACTCACTGGGAAAAGCTGCAAAACTTATCAAATTCCCAGGACAAAACCAACCCAGCCTGCCCAGCGGAATGAGGCAGAGGGAAGTCTGCTTGCTGAGCCCCGCAAGGACAAGGTGGTCCAGAACCCCTTCTCACAGCATTTTTCAAACGAAAGGACAATCTGAGCTCCATAAAACACATAGCGCAAACACACTTCTGTGCGCAGTGACCTTTAGGTTGGCACAGGCTTCTAGTATGTCTTAAGTTTTGGGCATTTTAGCTACTTCAGCGTTTCCCTCAGGAAGGTGTGATCTCCCTTTGCCTACATGCAGAGCCAGTATAAATTCAAAGCAACACAGCCACGATTTGTATAGCATTGGGCTCCAGCTCACCAAAAGCTCCCGCGCACGAAGAGCGATTGCCTGCCTAACACACTGCAGAACAATCTCACACCTCGCTGTGTAAGGCTGTTTAGACAGGTTCACCAACAGGTCTGTCTGAAATACCTCCATGCATGGACACATGAAAAGCTGTGGGATCACACTTGACAGAGAGCATGAAAAGAAACAGCATTTACAGACATATGAAACCCACAGTGCAACCTACAGCTTGCTCTATAGATAGAAAATATGTTTTTTTTTTCCTCCATCACTCAACTACAATTTGAAACTGCAGGTCAGGACACAGCAGGAGCTTCTCATTCAGGGAAATGTTGCTCTGTGGAAGCACTGCAGAAATGCTGGGCAGGACTTCGAGTGTATCAGTTACACAAAATAGGCAACAGTTTGGCTGCAAGTGGTAAATACAAAGGTTGGTTTCCCTCTTTTGGGGTCTTTTACTCCTTCAGAGCTAAGAGTTTAGCGAAGAGGTATAAGCAATCAAGCTGACAGGTCTGTAAGCTGCTGTTAAGAGTTTAGGGAGGACACTTTTTTCCTCAACCCCAAACTAACTTTAAGGATTGCAGCAAGTGGTTCCAATGACCCACACAGTCTCTCTTGTCTCTTTTCCATGGACACACTAACACGTCACTCTTCAAAGCTGTGCTCTTGTAACGATAGAATGAACCTTACATGAGTGGCCTCAGTGCAGAAGACCCTTGACACACGTAAACAGATGCGTACTCAGGGACAGGTACCTTCTAAATGATAATTTGTGTTGATTTGGCAGGTTTCTAATATGTTGGTTTCTGATGTCTTTCCTCTAGTGGAGAATGCAGATCATCCTTGGATGAGACCCTGCTACAAAATGGTTCACCGTCTCCCCATGGTCACATTTCTCGGAGCAGAAAGAACAGATCTTCGGAGCCCTGTGGCATGAGCAAAGCCTGCGGCATTTAAAGGCCAGGAGGATGTCCCTCACCGATGAGCTGGAGAGCCACTTTTCTGCGACCCCCTCCATGGTGACAGACACAAGCGAGGGCAGCCTGTTCAGAATCGGTCCCAACGCCTCCGCCAATGCCACCGGGGACGGTGTCCCAGCCGCCAGCTCCATGGAGGACATGATCGCCATCTGCACCATCGGGACAATCCTTTCCCTCATGTGCGTGATCGGAGTGACAGGCAACGTCTACACCTTGCTGGTGATGTGCCATTACTTGCGATCGTCTGCCTCCATGTACGTTTACATCATCAACCTGGCACTGGCGGACCTGCTGTACCTTCTCACCATCCCCTTCATTGTTGGGACCTACTTCATTCAGAAGTGGTACTTTGGGGACATTGGCTGTCGCATTCTGTTCAGTCTGGACTTCCTCACTATGCACGCCAGCATCTTCACCCTGACGGTCATGAGCACGGAACGTTATTTTGCTGTGCTGAAGCCCCTGGACACAGTGAAGAGGTCCAAGAGTTACCGAAAGGCCATCGCTGTTGTCATCTGGCTGGTATCGCTGCTGCTCACCCTCCCAATGCTCATCATGATCCAGCTGGTGCAAAGAGACAACAAAAGCATCTGCCTGCCCACTTGGAGTAAGACGTCCTACAAAGTCTATCTCACCATCCTTTTCGGTACCAGCATCGTGGGCCCAGGGGTAATCATTGGCTACCTTTACATCCGATTAGCTAAGATTTACTGGGTGTCGCAAACAGCATCTTTCAAGCAGACCAAGCGGCTGCCAAATCAGAAGGTGCTTTATTTAATCTTCACAATAGTGCTGGTGTTCTGGGCTTGCTTCTTGCCTTTCTGGATATGGCAGCTCCTCTTCCAGTATTATGAATCCTTACCTTTATCTCCCAAGGTGATGAAGAACATTAATTATCTGACAACCTGTCTGACCTACAGCAACAGCTGTATCAACCCTTTTCTCTACACCCTGCTCACCAAAAACTACCGGGAGTACCTGAAGAACAGACAGCGGTCCCTTAGCAGCAACAGCGGGTACTTCCAGCGGAGGAATCGGTTTCAGAGGATTTCGGGGAGATCCCTGTCCACAAGCAGTCAGCACTGCACAGAGACATACGTTCTTGCTCACGCTCCTTTGGGAAACAGCAGTGCCTGAAGGTAAAATGTATCTCCAAGAACAATCAATATTGACTTCAATGTTGCTTTGATTTAAAGTGTACATTGTAAAGGCAAAGCCTTAGCAGATCCATCATGTGCACACATTTAGTCCGGAGGCCGTGCCGTATGTCTGTTCTCATTTTCTTCAGTGCCACCGATTTGATGCTAGCAACATTCAGCTGAACATCTATCTAAATAGCCTCTCGCTTTTTATCTTTATATTTTATAGTGTACATCTCCTCAAGTAGCCATCAATAATGAAAGCCTATAACAGGGGCATGTTTTTTAATAGTATCAGCTGTCTCACAGAGTTTAAAATTATGTTATCCTGTGAATGGCTGTAGTTTGCTCTTTCTTTTCTTCAGCAGTAATGCTAAATTTGTAGTTGTATGAGGACTGAAAACAAAGAAATAAAGACAAAGCAGCTGCTGTTTGTGACATGCAATTTGGTTTGAATTTGGGGTAGGACTGGACAACGTGGATGAGGCATATCTAGGGGTGTTTGTCCTGGTTTTGGTCATATTCACATTTATTCTACACTCGTGTGTGCACTGGGCTTGATGCTCCATTCACAGCGATGTCTGTAGTGGAGTTACACCATGGTTCACATCAGCCAGACAGGCTTCCCATGACAATGCCACAGGGAACGCTCAGCATCCCCTAATGCGCTGACCCCAAACACATGAGCACCCATGTGGGGGAGCATCATCTGTCCTGGACACAGGTATCTGCCCTCATCCAAGGAGGAATTGGGAACCTCTGCTGTTGCTATTCTCAGGGCATCCATCAACAAACTGCAACATCCAGCCTGATGGACCAGACCTACATCACGGAGTCCAGCAGGAAAGGACGGAGGGAGAGGAGGGAGGGTGAGGAGATGTGATATCCAGTGGGCAAAGCTATGCTACCTGACCTAATGTTCTCAATTATAAAAGCACTAGTTCCCTTCTAGTGAGTTTACTTGTTCCCTGCACAAGAGATTATTTTGCTTTACTCTACAAAAAGTAAATATAGTCCTGCCTGCACCACAAACATATTGCCTGCCCTGGCTTTCACTGATAATAAAGAATCACTGGTCTAAATATATCTTCCAGGATGTCTGGCGCTTGTCCAATGATTCTAAAAGTACCTTCTCTGGGATGCTGCCAACATCTGTACAGGAGTCCTGTGTTTGCATTAGCCCCGTTACCTCGTTAGCAAGGATACAACGATGCAATGCCAACACAACTCTAACTAAGTTACAAAATTAGAAGCAAATTAACGCTTAGGAATAAATTTGGGGCTCTAGTGTGATACTCCATTTGGCAGCGAACTCTGTTTGCTTATACAGAAACTGGATTTAGGATTTAAGCATCTATTCCCCTCTCCAAGGCATTTGAATGGTCATTGCTCATGGGGACAGTGAAAACTCTGCTTCCAGTCTCCTTGGGTGATACACTTGGAAAAGAAATTGCCTCTTTCATGCACAAATTTGTTATGTATGGGGAAGATTGCACATGTCATGAAAGAATACTCTCGTGCATGCAGTACGTTGGTCAGCAAATTCTACTTCAGGATCAGCCCCTTCTTGATTTCAGAGGGGCAGAAATACCATTCTATTTGGCTCTTTCCTACAGCAACAGTACTTGTTAGTTTGCAGACATTCCTTGGTCTGGAGCCACACCAGTCAAAGCCCATTAGGGAGACTAAAGCATCACTCACCCCTCCATAAGGAAGAGGGAGTCCATGGATGGGAGGTGAAGAGACTTGCTATATTCATTAACTGATTTTCCACTTTCACAGCCAGGTGTTCATCGTAGGTCAGAATACAAAACTTGGATTTGGCCTCCTTTTTTTTTTTTATTTTGAAATTGCAATTTTAAGTTCTCCTTGCTCAGAAATAGCCAGACAAGCTCAAGACAAGCTCAGCACGAGCACTTCCCATCGTTGTGAAGGAACAACACTGTGGGTTGAACGTTTAGACAGCACAGTCCATCTTTGCTCATATCAGACAGTCACATGAGAAGGCAGTTTGGAAATCTCAACTCATCCAGGCTTTACACACCAGTGAGAGCAGAAGAGTCACCAAAAGACACGGCAGCAGATCTGTCCCCAGAATTAATCAGTCTAACCCCTTTCCCCGCAGTGGGACTGCTCTGATTAACCTCCCCAAGCCCACCACAACCAACGCGCCTCACAGAAAATATCTGCAAAAAGCCTACGTGGCTCTGTAGGTGCAACAGGCACCCTGAGAGCAGCAGGAGCATCGTGCTGTGGAAGCGGGGCCGTGCCGGGGGTCCCGCTGTGCCCTGGGAGCTGAGCTGGGCTCAACACCGGGCACAGGGGTCCCTGTCCCTGCAGAGGACACGCAGCCTCAGCCCTGGGCTCCACAGGCTTATTTCTCATTTCTCGTTTGAAGTTTGTGCTGTGCTCTGCGCAGGGGCTTGCAAGTGTGTTTGGCAAATCAACACAACAAAGGCAAGAGAAAAGAAGACACCTGCAAGTCAGGGAATGATTGCAGGGGACGTGTCCATCAATACCAGGTCATCTTTGAACGCTCAGATGTTCCCTTAAAGCATCTCAATTTCCCCCCCCAGGCTGAGATTTTTTCGCTCCTTCAAACACTCGCATCCACCACCACTCAGCACTAGGGAATATTATTCCATGTCTACAGGTAAAAGCAAGGCTCTGAGCAGTTCACACGCAGCGTATGCCCCAGCTCTGCATCCCCGACTTTTACCAGCCACACTCAGATATCGAACATTAGACAACTGTCACCCTGAAACCAAACAGCAACTCAACCACAAGAGCCTGCTGAATATAAACGGGGGAGTCCTGGCAGGCAGTGAGGCCCAAAGGCAGAACTGCCTCCTCCAAGGCATAAATTAATTGCTTGATTAGCAATAGCTATAAAATGATGATTGTGCCCTATCTATTCCCCCTTGCAGAAATATATCATCAAAGATCCAACAACTGATTTTTTCATAAACAAAATCTGAAATCAGTGTAAAAGGGATGCTCCAGGTGGCAAAGTCAAAACTCGGAATTTTCGCTCATTTAAGCCAGGCAGCATTTAGCAATGCCTCAAAACTCACCGAAAGCGGAGCTGTAAATACACAGGGTGTCCAGAAAGGGCCAGGACAGAAATGTTGGTCCCTGTGGAGCTGGGAAAGGCCGGTACCCACTCTGGTGGCTGAAACAGGCAGCAAACTACAGCTGGGGCCAGGTGATGTTTTCAGTTGGATAGTGTCTTCGCCAGAAAAGGATGACGTTTGTGTTTACCCAAACTATTTGCAAATCCACCCAGAAATTCAAGAATCCTTCTGGAAAGTATTTTTTTTTTCTTTTTTTTTCTTTTAATTTTTCCAAATACTGAATTGTCTCATTTCAGCCTTTAGGAGGCAAAACAACACAATTTCTCACTTTGAGATGAAGTTTTATTCATCAGGTTTCTTACACTCAATTTTAAAAATCCCCTGTCCGTTTCGTTCAAACCACAGGACTCCCACAAAAAAAGTTCAAGTTGCAAAGCAGCTGCTCCCTGTGCTGTGCATCCCTGTCCAAAACCCACCGGGATGGGGTGGGCACCCCAGTGGGGAGCGGGGCAGCAAATTTTTTCTGCCCAGGTCCCAGCGTCGCAGCCATCACAAGCACAAACCTTCCCTGATTTAAGCTGATCGAAACCCTCAGTTATTAATTCCTCCTCCAGATCGAACTCCAGCTGCCTCCGCTGCAAGACTAGAGAATTCATTGAAATAAAAACCTAAAAGTATCAGACCTTCTCTCATATTTGGCCAGCTTTGCTTCTAAGTGACACCCAGACATGCTGAATGCTGTCCTGTGCACACCCGGATCTGGGCCAGCTCTGCATGGGGATTCCTGCCATCTATTTATTGCATGAGCTGCCATATTCTGGAAAAAAAGTGACAGTTCTAAGTGACTCTGATCACTTTGGCATGTCCAAGTTCAATACCTCAGCTGTAAGTCCTGCTTACACCCTGGTACACCTCATTTGTAGTTAAGGATGCTGATCCAGGCATATCAGAAACGTGGTAGAATCAAGGTAATCAAGGAGGCAATGTAATAGCTGAAAACAAATTATGCTGCAAGAATAGAGAGACATATTTGAAAGTGGGCTGGAAAAGGAGAGGCAGAGGGAAAGCAGGCAATTTGTTGCTGATTCCTGGTTTTTCAGGGCAGTAAAACTGAAAGCTAACTGCAAACGTTGCAGAAAAAAACATCTCACCTGGTTGAGCGAGCGCCAAGCAGCAGATAAATGCATTGCTGATACTAACAAAGAAATGCATATGAGGAAAATTAATCTTAGTTTTACACACCAAATAACAGACCTCGGAGCTATAACAAGTCACCAGCTAAATGTTCGGCAGCAAAGCAAGAAGCAAACAGGCCAGTTGTGCAGAAAGGCACCAAGAGCAAAACTGGTTCAGCCCAGCCCAGCCATTTCTGATTTAAAATTGATTTTCCTCAGTTTCTCAGCTCTCACGTTACTGAAGCACATCTCCAGCGAGTCCACTTTGGAGAGGCTGGACCTGACTTCAGCTGAGAGAAGCAACTCCACCAAAGTCAAGGGAGGAAAAGAGTTCCGTGGATTTTTATCCTTGCCTTGCATATTGCCAAAATATTCGGAGAGTATGGCAACACAGAGCGAAACGCGGAGAGGAAGAACGCAGGAGCGGAGCTGTAGGTGGGTCCCACCTGGCGTTGGCTGAAATGTGCAGGTGGCCCATGGAAAAGAAAGTCTGACTGTGAAAGTTAGGGGCCAAACCACACCGGGAGTCCAGGACTAATACAGATATAATACAGTTCAGGCATGTTTAAGTTTGCACAAAGTCTGCCTATGTTTGCAACCAAGGCTATGAATCTCTTATTTCATGCAAGCTGTGCTTACCAAGGAAAACCTACAGGGCCAAGTCTCAAATCAACACAAATAGGTTAATTTTCACTGGAGTCAATGCAGCTGTACCAATTTATGCTATGGCAAAAAAAACCCCACCACCCAAAACATTTTTGGCCCTTTGACTCCACTAAATACGAATTTCAGTTTTCCACATTAATAACAATCAAGATAGCAAATGGTCTGATGAATGATAAAGTAATCAATTTACCAGGACTTGCAGTATTCCAGTGGGAGGTCTACCCCAAGTCACATCAGAAACAGGGCAAACCAACACAAAATAAGGTAGAATTTCCAAAGCTTTCCAGTCCTTGGAGCATCAGAAAATGGTACATTTCCTCTCTTTAAGGGCAGCCTGTGCTGAACCTTCCTGTGCTGTTCCAGCCATCTCCTTCATGGCTGGGTTTCAGTGCAGCAGCTCTGGCCATCTGGCTTCATTAAAACATCATCGTGTCCCCGGCTTTTTTTGACGGACCGAAAATAGTAAGAGCAGTTCTCCATTTAGCAATCCCTCATTAAACAGTGCTAGCTGGTGGGTTGATTACAATTTAGGTTAGCTAATTAAAGAAGAAAACATCTTTGTAAGCTGCTGGGACTTGATTTGCTTTCTGCTGTCTAAAAATTCTTCTTTGATTTGAAACCTGTGCTTGAAAAGATCTACTTTTGGGCCAATATGTACCAGGACATACCCTGAAGCAAACACTGCAATGCGTGAAGCATGGTGCTCAGCCACCAAAGACCTAAAGTCATCTTTCTTCCATTCTGCAGGAACGCTAGACTATTAAAATCCTTGCCTGAAAAGAGAAGCCTATAGGCTTTGATACCTGGGCTTGGAGTGCTTGAGGATTATCTCGGATGTTTTAAGAATCACAAATACCTGCTTTAGGCAATTTTCTTGGAGGAAAAAACCTCCTCAAAGCCTTGGTGGTGAAAAGCAAAATCCCAGCCTATATCCACAGACCTGAACAACAAAATACCCTTCCCAGGGACAGGCGGTGGGTCCTGTGCCCTCCCACACAGGGAATCACTGTCCCCCAGAACAAAGGGGAGCAACGGGGTTGTGCTGAAGACACGTGGCTGAAATCGAAGACACTCTAATTAAACTGGCTCCAACACAGACTTTCATGTGAACCCAGGCCAGTCAATTAATTTTTCTGAGTTTCTCATCACTAACTTGCCCTTTCTTTCTCCCACCTTTTGTCTCTCTTGCCTATTTAGGATATAAATTCCCCAGGACACTGAGGACCTCTCGCAAAATCTGCGTAGATGTTCAGTACAGCAGGGCCACGAAGGTGACCAATGACTTCAAAACCAGCGATGATGCAAACAACAAATTTCAGCTGCTAATGTTAAAAGCAAAGGTGTTTACTACAGAGAGGCTTTAATCCTGGACGAAGCTGGTGCTGTGGTGTCAGATGTCCATACATACCCTGTTTCCCCGAAA
>VWYH01007033.1:125879-148606 GCA_013399365.1 Pampusana beccarii | reverse complement strand
CCCCACCAGTCTGGGATCCTGTGCCTCTGTGAAAGGAGCATCTCCCAGTCCTGCCCTTCCCAGAGCACTCCAGTTCTCCAGCACACCTGTGCTGTGACAGCCCTCTGCTCCCAGTCCTTCCCACATCTGGAGGGGAGGACAGAGCACAGGCTGAGGGGAGCCATCTGGGTTAAACATCGTTCCTTCCCGCCACCCCCAACGCAGACCTTGTGTGAGCATCACGAGATGAGGGTACGAACTGGCCTCTCCCCTCAGGTGTTATGCTCCAAAACTGTCTCCATCTCTGCTCTTTATGTTTTGAGAACAGTATTTTTTTGCCATTCCCAAGCCAGCTGTACAGATTCCAGAACTGGGAAAGCATCCAAATGTATCGGGTTGGACCTCCCACACACACACAGCCTCCATCCTCCCTAACTCCTTCTCACTGCTCATGGTAAGTATTACTGTCACTCGCCTGCATCCATCAGCCCCACGTCCTGGGACCCCAAAATCCCACCAGCCCTGGGATTTGCTCTTAAACCCAGCGACCGTTACAAATATCAAAGCCTGGTTCTGGGAAGGAGGCCCGGTGCCAGAAAACCTCGCTTCAATTAATTTCCACCCCCTCCATATGTTCCGTTGTATTGTTTGCAGCAGGCTGAGTTTCACTGTGAAGCTTTGTTTCAAAGTAAATCTATATGCTTAATCCTCTCTCCTGCTCACAACTTGCATTAGTCTCTCTTAAAAAAAAAAATGCTGTTACCATAGTAACCTACAGTTTCTAGATATCGCTGTGGATGATAAGCGCTGCCGTGCCTGGCCTTGTGACTCTGGGACTGCACTCTGTCGAATGAATGCTAAATTCCACCAAAACACTCTTAGCAGGCACTTGATATTTATCCTATAGCTCTGGATGTTGCTACTCTGTTGTGGCTATATGGTTCATGTGAGTATCAAGACATTATACATGTGTATAAGCACACATTTTCCACCTACCCATTTCCTTCCCTGCAATACTCAGACTTCTTTTTATTTTATCTTTTTTTCCAAACTTTTCACTTGTTACCTGTTTTGACACATAGAACCCTGGCATCAGTCATGGGAGATATTTGGACATGAGACAAAAGAAACTGTTGCAAATGTTGTTGCTTTTCATTCTCCAGTAAGTTCACCAGTAAATATATTTGCAGCGGGGATATTTTGCTGTCTCATGTGTCTTGTCAGTGGGACACAGTTTTCCCAAAGGTTCCCTTTTCACAGATCACCCTAAAACTTTACAGCTCAGTAGAACACTAGGGAGACCAGAATAAATCAATAACTGGAGGCAGAAGTAGGTGCAGGCCCAGTCTCGCCGGGATGGCGGCTGCGCGGGGACCACAGGCCGCACTTGTCACCAGTACTGAGCAGCGTGTGCTAAGCTGCTTGTGACTGAATATCCCCACAGCACCAGGTCCTAAACCTCCGGTAGCAACACAATAGGGAGGCTGGGTGTCCAAAATGGTAAGATTAGGGAAGGATAAGCAAAGAAATGTTTAACGGTTAAAAAGATCCATTTGGAACCAGGGCAATTAAGCTCATTGCTTTGTAGCTCATTCACCTGACTTTCCAACCCATACCTTCTCTGGTGTTTCTTGCATTACAGCTATTTTGGGACAAAGTCTTTGCTTTCCAATGCAAGTGTAAAAGTTCCTGCTTGCTGTTAGGATGTAGGATTGAAGAAGTCACACATGTGCCCATGTGAAGGTGCATGTGGAAGCGTCCCTGTGCATTCTGAGAAGGACTAAAGCACACAGTGCAGCACCATCCCACAGAATCCCAGCCTGGTTGGAGCTGAAGGGACCCCTGGAGATCCCCCAGTCCAACCCCTCTGCTAACGCAGGGTCACCAGAGCAGATCACACCGCTGGTGGCTCAGAAAACATATTAACCCATTTGGGATTTTCCTGGGAGGGAAAGCTGTGGGAAGCTTTGGGGCTCATTGTAACAGGGTGTGCTTGGAGGAAAAGGCAGATGAAGTGGCATCGAATTGTCTTATCTTCTACAGATTCTAGAGGTTGCAAAGCTGGTCCTGTTTCTTTCTTTTCAAATGTCAGCGAAAGGCAACAGGAGCACGAAGAAAAGAAAAACCCTGTTCCTGGAACTCTCTGGGTGTTTTCCAAGTGGTTTCCCTAATTCTTCACCCGCCTGCACCTTAACTAGTTTCTTACAACACAGCACAGGGGCTGTAAAATGCTACTGCGGGGACTGGGGGATCATTTTACACCTGCTTTGTATTCCCCTGAACAGCTGTAAATGACAACACAAACTGTGAAGCAGCAGGGAATTTGAACGCCTTCGACATACATTTCTACACTGATCCTCGGTAAATTAATTCAAATAGTTGCTGGGGATTTGGGGGAGAAGCTGGAGAATTCAATGAATGAATAAGGGAAGTGACTTGAAGCAGAGGCCAACTGGAGACTTGGAGGAAAGGAGAGAGGGGAAAGGGAGAAGGATGGATGGGGTCAAGGCGTATATAACCTGGAGGAAATCTGAAAAGCCGGCTGCCCGGGATCTCCCTGCGCTTTGGGAAAGGGCCAGAGCTGAGCCCATACCCAGGCGAGCAGGGCCAGGTGCCGCGATCTCCTCCCCATGCGATGATTAGGATGGAAGTTCTCCCCATGATGCTCTGCCTATATTTGGCTAGACACGTTAGCCACGACTTCCATAAAGACTGAAGGCCTCTCCTGCATTTCTTCACGTTCAGAACAAGCTCAGAATACGCCTCTGGGTGGAAGGCACTGCTGAAAACAGCACTTTGAATACGTACATCTCTGGAACACCCTGACTCAAATGGCTTATTAAAAGTCTTCCCCAGATATATCAGGCTAATCAGAGCGCTCGCCTGTGTCGTTTGCTGCACGCGAAGCGGTAATGCTCTCAATGAGATGCTCTTCACACCTGCAGGTGCCCCTGTCCCTAGTGCAGGTGAACAGCAGAAGATTTTTCACACTGGAAAATTACCTCAGTGCATGGTCAGCTCCTTGCTGGCACATCTGGAGCTGGTTTCAGGACCAGCATAATCTGTTGGTCCGTCGATTTGATATTCTGAGAATTAAGTGGCCAAAAGAACAAAAAACTAGGCCAGAGCCTTTTCTCCAGCGAGTACAATAAAAGAGTCTTGTCCCTGCTCTTACAGCCTCCCGATCCTGGTGGCAGTCAGGAGCAGCACAATTCCAGGCACGGATTTTTCCTTCCTGCCTCATGCTCGAGCAGGTGACATCTGGGGACCCTTCACTGCTGACAGCATTCCACAGCGGCAGCAAGGACATCCTTGTCCTGAACATATTTGGAGACATTCTCCTCCCACATACCTTCCCACATCAGCCTAATGGTCCCGAGCATCCCTTCTCTTACAGGTTGGCAATACTATCAAGGTGAATTGTTGAAAAAGAGCCACTGTGGAAGAGCTAGAATGAGACTGAGTGAATAAAGGCTCAATTGAGACCATGCGATGTCCTGAAGCATCATAGATTTGTACCAGCTGTGAGTCCGGGACACAAACCTCCCTGACCCATAAGGATTTACCCAAACCAAACCCATGTCTCATCGCTATGATAGTACAACGCTGATCTCCACCAGCCAAAGATCTGTTTCGAATTCTGACTTGGAGTCTTTTATAGTCTGGTGTCTGTAAAATAGTAATGAAACGGCTTCCTGCACGACTGCTAGGCCTGAGGGGGCTGCCCCTCTGTCACCAAGGCGGTCAGAAAACTCACATCTGACCATTTCCATGGGGACTGAATTGTGCAGGTGCTTTGCTCAGCTACATTTTGGGAAAAGCAAACCAGCCACTTGCATCTGAGTTCTAGAAGGCCTTCAAATACCCAAGGATGGTATTGGAGATAGTCATCCGAATCAAGAATCCAGTCTTAATTTTTCCACTAATGCTAATGTCCATCAGCATCACCGTCACATGAACTGCCCTCATCTTTTCTGACACATCAGTTGACTGTGGACGTTGTGGGATTGCCTCCAGCTCAAACTCTGTCTCTTGTGCCAAATGCAGCACCTTCCTCTATGGGAGCACATTGCTGCTTCTGTGTGACGTTTTCCAAGCCCACAGCCCACAGGAACTATTGACCTTTCTCCCATCTGTGCTCGTTCTTGTCTATGTTTGCTGGCCATCCACTGAGCAAATGAATGGCACTGACCTTCACACCAGATGTCAGGACAGATAATGTGGCCAAGGAGAAAAGACAAGGGAAATATTGCTAGAGTTTTCATTCCAATACCCCCAAAGGTGCTACTGTGATAGAGACATTAAAAACACCAATAGATAACTAGATGAGATGGATTTCCTGTAATCTCAGATTCATCATATTCTACCTGTTACAATACCAAACACTGAACTAAGAGGTCTGTGTGGGCTGGAGGACCGTTCCTGGCTACACAGAGTGCTGTAGCTCATACTAATGAGGTGGTGCACAGCTGGAGAGGTGTCCTCTGACCCAAGCAATCTGTAGGCACAGCTTTCAGCTCTTCCTACCTGCACAGAGCCTCCCACCACCAAACCAGCAGCAATAAGCTGAAACGGCAGTGGAAGTGAGGGTGGGTGGAAAGGGAGGTGAACTGTCCCCTGACATTGCAAAAGGGCATGAGCCTGATTCTCAGAGGAAAGCAAAAGTGGCAATAATCTCTGGAGAGATGCTCTTCAGACACTTGGAAATGCATTCTGCTTCTGATAAATAGCCAGCTCCCACACCACCTGGGGAAGGCGGCTGTTGTAAAGCAGTAGGGTGAAGCCTTCTTGAAACCAGCTCTCTCGTCTGAAGAATGACAATTGTCTCCATGTCTGGAACATAGAGACCTACTTCTCTTTTTCCCTTAAGCAAGCATTAGTTAGACCTGAGTTCTTCCATCTCAAACCTCAACAGAGAAACACAGACTAAACGGAACAGCAGGCCCCCCCGTTCCGCTGCAGAGCTCAGAGAGCACCTCCTGGGAAGCGCCCGGCCAAACACACTGGGGACTTTGCCTTGATCCCGAGCTCTCCTTGGGGCATCTGCGACAGCTGGCGGCAGTGCCCATGGCTCAGTGCACTGCCCGAGCAAGCTCTATCTTCCCATCTCCCGCTGTGCCCATCTGAGGGCTGCCCGAGTGCTCGCAGGAACACGCGGGCCATGGACTCATCTCTCCATCAGGACACACCAGGCACCGCCCGGCAAGGCCAGCGCCCCAGACGTGTCCTCAGCAGCACCTGCACACGCCGCTCTGTTCGGACTCCGCCGCCTCCGACTCAGAACACCTCCATTTGTCACTGTCACCCACAATCATTTTGTTCACCGACACCAAACAAGCCTAATGGAAAAATGAAGCTACGGTTTATTTAGCAAGACTTAAGGGCACCCCTCTAGTTATAAGTTTGGAAACAAAAGTTTCAAGTAAAACAAATACAAAACTCAATTTCAGCCTGTGTGTAACAGCTATAGTCCTTTCTGGTTGCTTAACCTCTCAGACTCTGGAGTCCTGAGACAAACCACAGCCAGCAGACCCGATGCTTTTCAGATCAAAACAGCAGAACCCTACAGCTGTGGTCTTCTCAAGCCAATTTGCAGCACCAGTGAGCAGCGCTTTGCCTGCAACTTGCTACTACATATTCCTGCCTCTATTATTTTCACCCAGCTGTCCCCATTCCCCTCTTCTTACTTCTTTTCTTCGCCTCCTCCCCAAAAAGCAAGTATTGATGGCGATTCCTCTTCCACTTCCACACTGGGGCTTGCCAGCTTTATTCTGTTTTAACGTGCTATAACTCATTCTTCGTTTCCAACTTTTACTTCCCTCAATCCTAAAAGGATTTAGCATTCACTTATACAATTTCCTGATTACCGCAATAATCTGAAGATTAGCTGAGTGACAAACTATAGTTACAACAGAGCATTGCCCTATTCTGCAAATGAAACGGTATAAAAAAACATTAACTGTATAGCTCTTTTATGAGCTCATGAACTTTTGTAAGTGATTAGTTTTCTGTCTCATATGATATATGAGGACACGTTAATAACGGACACAACAGAGCCAGGAACAAGTTCTTTTGGGCAAGCTACAAGAGGAAGTTTTCCCTTCCCAGCTTTGGCAAGGGCTTGGTGTGACATTCGGTCCAACTGGCTGTGGCTCGCCTGCTTCAGCCCTGCTGAACCGTAATGGCTTTTCTCCTCCACACAACACAAGCAAACACACAGACAAGCAGAGGCTGAATGAACAAACTATCACCTTCAACATCATGCCTTTTCCTTCCCAGCCGTTCTGCCTCGCTCTTCTCATGCCCCAGCCCTCAGCAAGGACCAAGTGGACTCCCTACATGGTGCTGTCACTTTGTGGCGTCACCACTTGTACTGACACCCCACTCACAACACCTGTGCTCTGGTCCTTGTACCCTTGTGTGCCCCACTAATGTAGCAGTAAGTCTAAAAGACGTCCATTAGAGCCACCAGCTACCAACGGACACCAGAGAAGAATACTGCAATTAGCAATTCCCCACTCAAACCTTCCCGTTTGCATTTTCTCAGGCTCGCAGTGCCTCAACACGACACCTAATTCAGACCTCTGGTACCTGGCTGGTCTCTTCTGCTGCAAGCGAAGAATTTCTTCGGCATCTTCACTCAGGATCTGCCTGCCCTAACTAGTCAATGGGAAGAGGTGGGCTGTCTTCAGAAAGGGATTCATCTCATCGTAAGGCCTACGTCAGAGTTTTTTCTCTGGTGGTGTCTATACCTTTTCACTGGTCATAAACCCTTATTTCTTGTGTCTCTATGCTGGGGCGGAATGACATACCCTCTCAAGAGCCAGTCCCAAGCCCTAGATATGCAAAAGCACCTTCCTCTTCAACAACTCATCTCATGAACTGTTCTCCAGCCTGAAGTTTTATTTCACAGGTAAAACTCTCTGGCATACAAAATTACAGGGTTCACTGGCCTCTCAGTGAAAACTGGAGAGCAAAGAAAGCCTTCTTAGTTCTCAGGGAAATTATTTCGTTCCCAGCAGCAGGGGAGGCCCCAGAGAACACAGAGAACACGGTCACCTGGCCCCGTCTCCACAGGGTGAGGCACATTGCAGCAAAACCCTTCTAATAGTCACCACAACAACGCGACAGGAACCGAAGAGTCACTGCCCTCGGTCACGGGCCCTTTCCACAGAGAGCAGAGCAGTTCGGCCTGTGGGTCGTGGAGCAGCCGGAGCTCCCGCTGGCTTCGTTCAGAAGCTTCCCCAGCAGGGACCATTAGCAAAACCTTCCCCGATCGCCGGGTGACACAGGTCAGGAAATGCCACCCGCAAACTTGGACGCGAAGCTGAACAGCTTGTGACTGAATGAGGGCATTTCTTTGAGGCACCACATCCAGCTGTGACTGAGATACGGCAAGTCCCACTCAACAAAGGTGGCCAGCAACCACCGAGACACGGCTTGTACAAGTATCAGCATCCGAAGCATTAAATAAATCACAACAATATGTTTAACTAAGAGCCCGGCATCCACGCTCTGGGCAAATCAAGGCAAAAAGTACGCAAATGATTTGACCAAATTCACCCAGCCAGCAGAAGCCAGAAAAAATAAAATTGTGTGTCCCAATTCCCAGGCCGATGGTCCTGGAGAAACTCAGGCCAAGGTCTTGGAGCCCCTGGGATGCTCTCCAGCTCATCTTCCCCACTGTCCTCTTGGCACATGCACACAGCTCACCCGAATAAATAAAGTGTCCCCAATTATGTGGGTTTCTTTCTTCATAGCTGCTGTGTGCAGAGAGCCCGATTATGCTTTATAGCACATGTGTTTTGTTGGAAATACACAGCGTTCTAAGCTTAATGCAAGCATTTTGGTACAAGCTGAATTTATACCTCACTGATTCTGAATTTTTAAAACGCCTAGAGACAACAGCCACTGTGTTCAGCAAAACCCTCAGAGAACCATCAACACTGATCTTTGCACTATCTGATTGCCTTTTAAAGCCATTTTTTATTATCCTAATTTTAGGTTTACAAAATCCACTATTGTCAAGTGTGACGTTCTGCTGACTTCTAACTATCCAGCCAGGCCTGAAGAGCGAGCAGGAAAGCAGCACTTACCTGGGTTACTTTTGGAGGTGCGCACAGGGGTGTAATGGTTTTTGGAAGATGTCCTGACTGGGGTGTTTTCTTTGGGGGAGGTATCTATGGCCGAGATAGTCTCTCTTTCACAGTGTGCTATTGGGATTGGTCCCTGCTGTCTTAAGATGTCAGCCAGAGCCCTGGGGAGAGAGAAAGAGGGAAAAAAAAACATATTTTCACACAGTAGCTAGAATGGCATTCAGTATTTTCACTTCCACAGTCGCCGTGTGAATCCAGCAGTAGTTGGATTTCTACTATAAACAGAAAAAAAAAGGCAACAATAACAAACCTAAAAAAATATATGGCTTAAAAGCTCAGTTTCTTTTTGTGTGTCTGCTGCCTGTATTTATAGGTTCGTCTGGCTATTGTTTAGTTTATCATATGATTGCACTAATTCACTTCACCCCAGGGTTGTGCTTTCTCTCCGTCATTTTCCTTGCGGTCAGGGACAGCGCAGACGAACTGTTCTCGGTAGCACAAAGCGCTGCCTCCATAAAGAGCCACCACTGAACACGCCACGGCCCTCGGTCTTGGGCACTGCGATCTTCTATTTACTCAGTTTTACACCAAAACCACCCTGCCCAAGCCAAACTTCTTTAAGATCGAATAAAATCGAGAGTCTGGTCCCCACACTCCTTAAATCCTTGGGTTTTGTGCAAGAAGCTCAATACACAGCAGAGGTGGCAGCGGGATTCCTAAAGGAGAACCAGCGCTCCAGAAGAAAACGATTAAACAATTTTCATGGGTTAATGTCAACACGGCCATTAGCCTCCTTTTAGCTTTCCATCCATTAGGGGTTTCTTTAACGGTGCTGAGGTCTCGCTGCTATTCCCCAAGAAAAAGAAATGTCACACAGTTCAGCTGTATCCAATGTTTTCCCCTTGGATAAGTGGATACTCAGATTTTTCTCCTCTGTGAAAACCATGGACACAGTGGCACAATTATAGCGTGAAATGCACTGATTTTCTCAGGGCAGCCACGAGCTATCTCTTGAGCCATAGGAAAAGGAGGAAAGTGGGTGGCTTGTGTGGATTATAAGGGACAGTGGTGGTTTAAAGATTATAGAGTTTGAAAGGTTCTCTTCTCTTAGCAGAGGGAATATGCCTAATGTCACCTTGGGTACCAAACAAGATGTAAGATGGAAAAATTCCTTCATTGCCTATTGATGACAATGACGCTGGTGTTGCTCATATCTACTAGCATTCCATAAACGCTATATATTTGATCTTTCATATGACAAATAGTTGGGGACCTGAGTCCATTCCATTTTCCAAATAATTTCCTCTACAGACTGCTATCCCTGTGCATAATGAATTGCAACGCCAGTGTGTTCTACAAAAGAAACTCTCGGAAGATCTGAGAGGCTCCAGAAGAGGATTACATCAGTTCACAAGCCCTCTGTACAGAATATTTTTAACCTTCTTTGACTGTTTATTGTTTGTAGAGAGAGTAGGCATAGAGGCTATAACCTATCATACGATACGTATATGTGCACAGATACCGACACATATGGAATAAAGGGCTTGTCACATGCAGGGACATTAAAGGACAGATTATTTTTTTTTTTTGGTGCAAAGATAGGATGAGAGAGAGATGAAGGTGACAGCAGTAAGAGATACTCAACCCTGTCCCAAGCCAGGGCTCCTTTTGTTTGCTCCTATGGTCATTCCTGGCTGAAGAAGATGAACTGGTATTTGGTGTTCCCCAAAAGACACTGAATTCCCACTGATTGACACAGATCCGTGGGTGCTCACCGTTTTTTACCATCACGCCTGAGGTATCTCACACTGGTCACCAACTCACAGGCCATGCTTGACATTTTGGCTCCTTGCTCGAGGATGTACAGAACACGAGCGGCAGAAAAAGGACCCTAAGCTGGGCCCTGAGGTCCCTGGCCTGTGCGACACTGCTCGGTTCCTCCTGAGCAGAGGATTCGTTCAACCACGGCGATCCTGATGGCTTTTCTAGGCAAACACCTCCCCACCGCATTATAGACCTTGCTGATTGAGGAGGATGTGGGAAGCTAATGAGGTCTATCTATTTGGCACCAGCATCCAGTACATCCCGCTGGAGACAACACATTTTCTCGAGACAGCAGGTTGGCAGAACTGAGCCCTCAGTACATATCTCCAAGATATATTAAGCATCAGATGACCATTTAATGGTATCTGCAGTACAGGAATGCTAAGAGTCATTTTTCAATCACAGAGATTGTATTAGGACCATTATTTACTAGCCCATAGCGACTTGGGCTCATTTTGAACACTTGTCGAAGACACTTTTAGTGTCAAAAGTGCAATCACTCAGAGCACAGAGGAAGATGACAGCATGGATAACACTAAAACACCATATACTGCTTAGATTAATATAATAGAGACAGCTGGGCAGGAGAGGTGATGTGGGGACTGGTGTGCACTGGGATGAGGTACAGGAGCAGTGTAAGAAACTCAAAGATGAGGAAGCGGAGCTGGAGGTGCTGGTGGGATGGAAATGGAAGAATACAAACCAATCCTCCCCAAAGCTGAGTTTGTTTAAGCTGACAAAGAGAGGATATATTCCAGGATAACGTTTCAATTTGTGAACAGTTTCTCATAAAACTACGCTCGGCTGTCCCTTGGTTACAGCCAGGACCTGAACTCATTGATCCTTACCACAAACAAAATACGGCTCAGGTGATAAGAACAATTTTAATCCCTTCTTTGTTTTGCATCCTGAAGGAACAGCAATAAGAGCTTTTCTCTGGGTTAGTTCTTGGTCACAACATAACAAGGACGTGATTTCTAGTTCTGTGGCAGCCACATGGAAGGGAGGAGACCGGTGCTCCCAGATGAGCTGCAGAAATCACAGGTGATACTCAGGAAAGCGATGTCTGCCGTGCCAGACTATACATGGGACAAATCGAACATAACTACCAAAAGGAGACCTAGCTCGTAAGTGTATAGGACTAAACCTGAGCTCAGCAGCACTGAAGGTGTAACCTTGTTATGCCCTAAAAACACCAAACTGCGTGTCCCGAGTGCTCACTCTTTGTCCTCTTCTTTATTGTCTACAGAGAGGAAAAAAGACGGTTCAGCACCAGCAGAGGTGGAGGAGAAAGTCAAACTTGGATCGACCTGGTTAGTTCCTTGCCAATTCAATCTCATTGTTGTGTGTGATCCAGTTTATTTCCATAGAGCACAGAGGGCTGAGTCCCACGCTGGTGGAAGGTCAAGTCACACTTAACTGAGGAAGGATTTGGTCGGTGTAAATCTCCTGGGTACAACTGTCTAACTGCCCACTGCAAAAGCTTCAGCAATAATAGAGAAATAGAGTCACTTGAAATAATTGGGTCTTGTGTGTGCAGCCATTTGGGTACAATTAGTCTGACAGATGTCAGCAGCATCCTGAACACCTGCACGAGGCTATGAGGCACTTCAGAAATCCTTCTATGACGACACATCTCTTATCTCAGGAAAACAAACCTCACTCGCTGGAACGCGATACCTGTGGCAGCGGATGGAGTTGCCAGAGTTGCGTAACTGCACAATCGCATCCCGAGATAACGATTTGTGACAGCTTTTTCATTAACGTCATTTATGTGAGAATGCTAAAGCTTCTTTCCACGTAAACCCAGAATAGACACAGTGACATCAGGGATGTTGTTTGAGACCAGGGCTGGATTAGCAGCGCGGGAGAAAAACCTACGGATGTCTTGCATGGTAGGACATCCCAAAGCAGAGCAGGGCAGGTCCTGCTCCCACGTATGTCAGCAGGGAAGGGTCTCGTGCAACACTGGACTAAGTGAGCACTTCAGGAAGAAACACGGTGAGGTGAACACGGGGACCCAAAAACAAAGAAGTAGTTGTGGCTACTTTCAAAAGGGAAAAAAAAAAAAGAAAAGAAGTCTTGTTGGAAATACAAATGGCCAAAAGGGATGGGTGTGAGCAGTAGGGCGGCAAGGCTGGGCATCAGCTGGGGCCCTGATGTTGAAAGATAAAATCAACAGGCTTTGCTAAAGAGCAAAGAGAGCGAAGGCAAGGCCACCTGGGAGAGGGGCAATGGCAGGGAGTGACAGAAAACAGAACAAGAAAGCGAGCAGAATGGCATAAAATGGAGGAAACAGACAGGAACAAACCGAAGAAAGACAAGGCAGGGTGTGAAGTCCAACAGACATGGAGGGTATTCACCTATCAGTGTTAGCACAGAGATGTGGGAGGGGAGAGAGGAGCTTTTTTTACGCAATAGGGAAGTAAATCATCACTAATGAGTTTTCAGGCTCAAGAGAGTGATCTCTCCTCTCTATGTAGCACTAGTGAGACACATCTGGAGTGCTGTGCCCAGTGCTGGGCTCCTCATGCGCATCGTGGAGTGGGTCCACGTGAGGGTCACAAGAGGACGTAGAGCATCTCGTACATGGGAGAGAGGCTGAGGCAGCTGGGACTGCTCAACCTAGAGAACAAAAAGCTCAGGGGGATCTTATCAGTGTGTTTCAATACAGATAGGAGGGTGTAAAGCAGATAGAGCCAGGCCCTTCTCAGCAGTGCCCAGTGACAGAACAAGAGGCAACGGGCACAAACTGAAATACGGGAAGTGCCACTTAAGCACAAGAAGAAACTCTTCTACACTGAGAGCGCTCAAACGCTGAAACAGTGTCCAGGAAGGTCGTGGAGTCTCCATCATTGGTGACATTTAAAACCCAACCGGCCACAGTCCTGGGCAGCCGGATCAAGCTGCCCCTGCTTGGACTCTAGACTGGTTGACCTCCACAAGTGCCCCCAACCTCAGCAATCCTGTCATTCTGTAGTTTTGTATAGCCAAACCAGATTACCCCACTGGAGGGTCCAGCTTCGAACACCATAAATGAGCTCAAAACACAGCAGACAGAACACCCACCATGGAGCTGATCCCAATCCTTCTAGACCCAGACTAACACAATGGCTCCAGCGGGTTTTCTTCAGGCTAGGCAACGTCACTGAGAGCAGACCCGGGCTGACAGAGCTCCAGGTCCATTTTCCTAAGTGGCTCTTCCTACACTGTGAACGCTGCCGTTTTCCACAGCCACTGTCAGTGCACTAGCGCCCTGACCTCAGCAGGCCCAGCATGGTGACTCGCTTGTCTCCTGCACCCACGGGCAGAAATCCCTTGCACTGAAATTCTCTGCGGACTGAAGGAGGAAGGATTTGGCTCGTATCAATGAGAAAGCAGGGCTGGGACCAGAGTCCACAGTTACCCTGCCTAGGGCCTCATTCAGTGTGGTCGAGGAAGCTCCATCTGAATAAACACATCCCTGGCTATTGGGCAGGTTTTCTCAAGACCTGTGTGTGAAAATGCAAAACTCATGTCAGTGCCCCAGGACTAGCAAGGACTTTATGGACTGTATTTGATGGGGATATCTCCAGTCCACACACCCTCTTCTCTTGGGCTGGAGAGAAAAAAAAACCCACATAGATTCTGGGAATATGGGGAGAAGAGATTTTCAGCTCTAACTGACAGTGTGAGTGTGGGCATAGGGATCCATTCTACTGAAAACAAGGGGACCTTTGGTGACAGCTCCAACAGGCCGGAATGTGGCCTGTTGGACATAACATTGGAGCAGAGAGGTGATGGGAAGCGCTGACTATTTGCAGGTTGCACATGCGCAAAACTTCCACCAATTGCCTTCTGAAAATCCCCTCTTTGACGCCTCATGTATGGGGTGTCAGAAAACATAATTGGATGTTCAAAGTCCCTGTGAATTTGGGGAAGAATGGAAAAAGAATGACCAAATGGAACTGGCAGAACACAATAAAAAGAGCAGCGTCGGGGTGAACTAAAAGCCTGCTAAAAGCATAGCTGTGATGGAGTTTGTGGCAGAGCTCCAACCAGCTTCAGCACAGCCAGGATTTCACTACAAGTCCTTAAAAAAAAGAGTGAGGTTAAAGACTCCCCTGTGCTCTCTTACTAACCCGCAAAGAAACAGGCAGTTAGTCTGAGAGAGGCGAGTTATGCACCAGCTCCCCCGGAAGGAACAGGTCTCTCCAAGGAGCGGGATTCCAGTGACCAGCACGGCCCTGCATTACCCATGGGTTTTCTGGCGCCTGTCCCCAGACCTACTGTGTCCTGTGTGATGTTCCACACGCTGACCAGGGCCACACGCTGCCCCTGACCCAGCAGGGTCTGCACTGTGGGTCAGACGGGCTCCACACGGCAGCTCCTGCCAGCCGAGGGATGATGCACACCCGTGTTGTTCCTCCGTGTGAGCTGTGAAACAGCAGACGGGAACACCAGTGTCCACCTCCTTCCATCAGCTGTCCCCATCTCTGCTGCCTCCCTGGCATCACCCCCAGGGCACGTGTCTGGCCACACGCTCCGACGGGGCTTTAACTGGGGAATCACAGGATCCCAGACTGGCAGGGGCTGAAGGGACCTCTGTAGATCCCCCAGTCCAACCCCCCTGCTCACACAGGGTCACCAGAGCAGATCACACAGGTCGGTCCAGGCGGGTTTGAATGTCTCAGAGAAGGAGACTCCACACCCGCTCTGGGCAGCCTGGGCCAGGCTCTGGCACCTCCCAGCACAGAAGTTTCTCCTCATGTTCAGACGGACCCTCCTGTGTTTCAGTGTGTGCCCGTTGCCCCTCACCCTGGCATTGGGCCCCACTGAACAGAGTCTGATCCATCCTCTGACACCCACCCTGGAGATATTGATCCCATTGATCAGATCCCTCTCAGCTTCCCTTCTCCAGCTGAACAGCCCCAGCTCTCTCAGTCTCTCCCCATAAGATGCTCCAGACATAGGGCTTTAATTGATTACACAAACACCACTGCAAACTGACGTACAGAAGGAAACACGGGGATGCTGCTGCCAACAAACCCCTCTGGCCAGCAGCACCTTCACATGGAAGCAACTCTGCCCAAGTCGAGCTCGTTTCTGGAAGTGCCAGCGCTCAGCAGTGTCCTAGAGACGCACCAGTCCAGGTCAGCACGAGATCTGGTCTCTGCAGCTGCCAGAAACAAAAGCAGCTGGTGCTACAAGCAGGGGTTTTGAGCGGGGAACGCTGAAAATGGGTTTTCACAGTAACCCAAGCAGGCATGTGGTGGACACCTGTACACACGTGTTATAGAAGAACAGGTGAATGCACCCACGGAGTTAAGAAGGGAAAATAAGACTAAGCATTAGGACACCCTTCCAAGAGAGAAGCATTTGTGCACCTGCACCCAGAAGTGAGGAAAGATTCTTTCTTAAGGCTACAAGGAAAAGCCAGATGTCTTCTGAAAAATCCTTATGTCAATTATGAGAATTATTTGTGAAACTCCTGGCATTTAGTCCAGCTTTAATGACAAATATCACTGAAAGCTTAATTATGGACGTACTACGGACCAGATTGTTTCCCCAGATGATGGCAGCAGGACAAGGCTGGCAATTTTCCTGACTCACTTTTCTTGGTGAACTCAAAACTAACACATAGGTGACATAATTACATGCACGTATGTGGAAAACACATTTCAGCTGAAATAGAAGTAGTATAGGAGTTAAACTGATAAATCAACAAGAAAAAAAAATAATCTGTCACTGTGAGCTCATCACCTCTCCTGTCTTTATAACATCAGGTGGAATCAGCAACTGGAAAGTAAAGCTCTTGTCTTTGGGACAGGTTGTTTAGGTTATGTATCAATAGTAAATACCAGCAGAGCTTAAACTGCACATCTTACACAAGTACTTTACACATCTAACACTAATACACAAATGGAACGCTGTGACGTGCACAAGGAATTTACTACAACCCCTAAACTCACAACAACTAATACTAAGTCCTTTGAATAACGATACAGCAGGTCCAGAAGAAACTGTCACATAAAGATCCCGTAATTAAAAAGTTAAAACCAAGCTTTCCACCCGACGTTTCTTCGCAGAGCGCTGTGACACTGAGCAGAGAGCGGCCAGAGCAGCGAGGGTCAAGATCTCCCTCTACACCAGGATTTCGGGCGAGTGTCGCGAAGCGGCAGCTCCAGGTCCCCGCACCCCGAGGTGCCGCGTCCCCGCAAGCCAAGGCCAGGCTGCCACCTGCTGTACTGTCACCACGGCTCCGCAGCAGCGACGTCTCCCTCGCCGCTCTCACCAGCCCGGCTACGGGCCCCTGTGCTTGAGGCTGCGAGAGGGAGGCTCTTCTTAAAAAAAAAAATAAAATGATCCACCCAGAAAACAAAGCACGAGCGCTGGGGAGAACTGGAAGCAGCGCTACTGTGCGGAAAAGGAACTAAGCGCTGGTGTCGATCGTGGAAAGAAGATAAAATAAAAATAGCAGGTCTTCGTAGGTATTTGACAGGCACGAAAGCCTGCAGGAATGAGGTGAAGAGCTCAGCTGGTACAGTTTTTTTAGGCTGCTATTGCTTGCGCTGGGGCATCTGCATGCACAAAGCCTCTAACAGCACTTGGAGGATGCGCAGGGCTTGGAAAAACACACAAGTGCACGCAGAAGAAGTTTCATGTACGAGGTATCTATTTTGCACCAAATCCTATGTTGCAAGCAGAATTAAGAGACTTTAAACTTACTGAAGAAGATTATACTTTCTCTTGAAGAGCCCTGTGACTGCAACAAAGGAGGCTGGGGCAAGAGCTGAACTACAGCAAAATATTTATTGGGAAAGAATTCCGGGCTTACCAGGCTGGGTAATGAGACATTTGAGACCTTCACGCAATACAGCACACACAGATCTAAGGAAATACAGATTGCCCACGCGAGTAGGGGCAAAGGCAAGAAAAAAGAACCATGATCTCATTTTCCTGATAAGTTTCAGATCTTTTTATGTGAAACACGAGTTTTAAAAGATGTCTGATCTCCAAAGACACACAGATCAACTGTTAGTTAAGGATATAAGAGATTACAAAACTAAAAGAAACAGAAGTTCAGAGCTAGACTGGATTCCCTTGACACCTTATGATGGAGGGTTACTAATAGAAAAAGTTAATTAGAAAGAAGAAAAATATCAAATAAATGGGAATTAGAGACACTGAGATGACTTGGTGAGGGCAGGATGGTTTCTGAGAACAGGCTTTCTTACTGGGAGAAGTTCAAAAAGAACAGAGAAGACTTGGAAGCAGCCTGTGGAAGTCAGGCAGCCTCTGTGTTGTTACCAAAGCCGGTCTCTTTATAAAATAGATTCAGAGAGGAAAACATGGCCAAAAAAAAGCAGTTACCAAAGTGTGCAGTGACCAGAGCTTCACACTGAAGCTTCCCCACTACAGTTAACTGAAGCAAAAGGAAAAAACTTCTGTACAGGTACATGCACACAGATACAAATCCTGCCTTGGTCTGGCCAGCTGGGAATGGGCAATCCATCCACGCAAACTGGACAAGGTCCAGGCCTCCTCCCTGCACCGGAGTTACCCTGCAGTATCGGTTTGAAAGAGAAGAACTAGTCATGAGTAACTTCCCTGAGGTCACAAAATTGTACCTTCTTCTGTTTTACCTTAATGAAGTCGGACACGTGCTTGTGGAGCTACATTCTGTGCCTATGAGAGAGACAGGGCGCTTCAGAGAAGAGACTCAAAAACTATCGGGAATAAACAATACAAAGCTGGGCAAAGAGCGGATGGAAGGCACGTGAGTCCGATGAATGAGACAGAGTGGAGTTTAAAAAAAAAAAAAATAAAAGGTAGAGCATAAAAACAAATGAGTGGAAAGAGAAACAGAGCAGTGACAACAACCAAGAAAGCAAATCTGCACGGGTCCTATGGGCAGGTGTGTGTTCGTAGCGCTCTCTCCCTGCCCTGGGGAGGGATGAACTTGGATTGTTTGGCTCAAGAAACACACAGCAGCAGAGAGCAGAACTGAATGGGCCAGCTGCGAGCACAACGTGAGAAACTCGGCCTAGAGAGGCAGTTTTCAGCAGCTCCGCCACGAGCAGAGGGGCTGGGACCAGCTACCCCCCCAGCGACCCCTCTGACAACCCCAGGGCCCGAGGGCTGCGAGACACGCAGCCTGCAGGAACAGCAAACCTCCTCTATTTTAAGCCAGCATCATGCAAAAAAAACCCAGTGCGTGCAGCCTTCCCGGAGCTGTGGACAAACAGAGCCATTGCCTCTGATTTCTGTTGAAATTCAGAGCTGCAGAGTAAAAGTGGCAAGAGGTTGATCAGTTTAACCGTGGGCTCTGTATGGGAAAAGGATGTTCATTTGTTAAAAAGAAAAAAAAAAAAAGACAGTCAGTTATTATTCACAGAGCAGAGGATGCAAAGGAAGAACCCAAAGAAAAGAGCAGCACAAATACCTTTCCTCTTTGTAGCAACAAAGATGCCCCAGGAGCTGGGCAACGTGAAACACTCTGAGCAGAAGGTGCTTGTTTCCCTTTTCCCTTTCAAAAGCCAAAATACTCATCAGATGCACTCCGTGCAAGGACGAGTACAGAAGGCGGCCTTTTAGCAGGACACAGAGCCCGGAAAAAATCACGGTGCTGCTTCTCGGCAGCTACATGAGATGGGATGAGCTGAGCTCCCACCGCTGCCCCGGGGCCAGCGCTGCCACCGTGTCCCCGTCTCACAAGTCACGGTCCGGCTGCCCATGCAGCAAACAATCGGTAACACTCCAAACTACAAACAGCTTATTCCAATTTGTGCATTCCTGCCTCGGCAGACAGTGCAACGCTGAGGGCTAAAGAGGGGTCACAGAGCGATACTACCAGCAGTGAATTATTCATGTGCTGTAGCATGGGGATTGAGGGTCACGGCCATGGGAAGAGAGAATATTCTGGGTCACCCCTCCTTGCTATGGAAAAACACACCCAGCTTCGAAAACAAACAGCTGATATTCCTTGTTCACTGTTAGATTCCCTAACTCATTCCCATCCTGAAAGTAAAGAAAATACTCTGCCCACTTAAGAAATGCTTGAGCAAAAGAAAAGAAAACGACAAAGGGATGAAAAGAAACCCTTCTCAGAAATGCAGTCAGAGAACAACAGCAGGCAAAACACTGCTGGGTATAACTCTAAGAAATCAGCCCTGGTTTCTGCCTGGAGCCCAGTGTTTATTAGTTCTGGCTGTGTAACTCAAAAGCAAGACGCTGACAAGAGGCAGAAAGGTATGGTCAGGCTGAAAGCCCATCTAATGCTAAGCTAAGTTTAAAGCATTACAAATGCTTCTGTAAAATATGAATATTTTAGCTCTTGTTTTTCTAAGCGCCTCCACTTACAGCTCTTAGAAATGAACTTAAGTATCAGTTGCTGGCACTGCTCAGCTCAGGATCACAGCGGTGCCTCTGCCTTAAAGGTGAGTGGAAGTGCCTGAAAACAAGAGCAGATTTTCAGCTCCGAGATGCACATGCATATCTCGGTGTGCAGACATCCTTTCATTTCACATGAGAGTGACGGTTCTCCTGTGAATTTGTAAACCCTCCTTTCCATCAAAAGACAGAAAATGAACCCTGCCTCCACGAAAACGTTCTTTCTAACTGAGTTAATAAGGATTTTCTGTAAAAGCTGGATGAGAATTTAACAGAGAAACAACATCTACACGCAGTACTGCTAACCCACCATTTATGATGAAATAAAATTTAAAGTGTGATCTCGTTTACGGTGAAGTGCAGGAAAGTCTTGCTCCATCTTCCCTGGGTGTGTGATATTGTTCACGATGGGCTGTTTCTAGTCTACCATAATATTTATACTGTTGTTCTCCCCATCCCAGACGTTTTGGTGGGATGCACACTGAGATTTAACGCACTTGTCATCACTACAGTGAATTATTCTGGACCTTACACTTAAGTCCAACTGACACAACCTGAAATAGATACTAATATCTGACTACATTCTGATTTTCTCCTTCCCTGTTACTCAGCAGCAGTTTTCAGAGACAAAGACAAACCATTCCACTCCTCATATTTACATTCTGCTTAGAGCGCTGATCACATTTTTCCTCAGATCGATGCAGACCCCGTCTGCTGGAGATACACTTCAAAATATTTAAACCACCATGCGATGCTGATCAAGTTCAGGTAACACAGCTCTGAAAGGTATAATCTTTTACCAGCTACCATATTATAGAAGTCAATCAACTCCTTAAAATTGCTCTGAAAGTCAAGCTTTCCAAGCACTCAATCTGCCATTCATATTTCTGCACACAGGTGAATCATTTTACCAGAACTTAGCTAAATAAAGAAAAGCAAGCATCAAAGAAATGAAAACATCAGGAATAATTCAGACAAGTCTGGCAACACCGTCTGTGATTTCAAAGGGTGTAAGATCCAACCCCGTAGCACTCTGGAGCTAGAGAAAAAGTAACATCTGGGCATCCGAGCCAGATTATAAAATTTAGCGTGAAGATAAGGCCCAGAAAAAGTTGCCTTGGAGCCAAAAGAGCTGGGGAGTTTGGGAACCAGCCCTTAGTTAAGAAAATACTTTTAAAAGCCTATTTTCTGACTAAGCTACTTGTAGGACCCTTCACTATACAGACACAAGTGACCTAAAAGATAGCACAATGTTTTTAACGCAGTGAAGCTATTTTCTTGCACAGGCAGAGACCGGGGGCAGGTGGGGTTTGTGGTGGGACCCGTGGGCCAGACCCTCAGCAAGTGCCAACCAGCATCACTTCTTGTCCTCGGGGAAGAGCCGGTAACTCCCACCAGCCAGCACCCCTGGGCGTGTGGTCCCATAAAGGGAGCGGTCCAAACAAAACGCACCTCCCCAAACAAATAACAACTGCGTCACCCATCTCTTTTTCTTCATAAAAAGCTAAAATTCCATCCCTCAGATTCTCTTGACTGCCATTGAAGTTCAGCCTTAAAAACAGGGTCAATAATTCTAATTGTTTTAAAATTTCTGAATTAAAATCATTTTTATGAAGCATTACCTCTAAAGATAAGGGCTTTCCCCACTCATGCTCACAACTGTTCTTACAAAGAAGCTCCTCACCGATTTTTATGTTCAAACATAGGAACCTCTTGGATTCATAGCACACAAGAAGTACACATCATTCGGGTGGACATTTTCACCGAAAGATGAGTATGAACCGAGAGAGTACACGCATTTGTCCAAAAGGAGAATTGTTACGGAAGCCTGAGCTTTTGCTTTTAAAGAGGATTTTCTCTGACACCTCAAGAGTGTTTCCTCTTATTAAAGCTGTTACAACAGCAATGTGCAAAACCACCGAGAAAAAGGATATCAAATGGAAAGGACAGACTACTAGCTTGAGGTTTCTAGATTCAAAAGGGAAAAGAAAGGAAGAAAGAAGAAAGGAAAGGAACACCCCCCCAACACCGCTGCTTTCCCAAACACCAAGCCAAGGCACCGGCCGGGAGGACGCAATTTCCTTCACACTTGTTAAACTTCTCCCTGGCCGGGCAGGGCAGGACCCGCGGGGTCCAGAGCGCCCCTGCTGCCCCGGGGCGGGTGGGGGGTCCCGGGGAGGTCCCTCTGCATGGAGGGGCACGGAGCAGCACGGAGCCGATGCTGAAGGAGGGACCGGGACCCTCTCCCCGGGGCCGCACTGAGGGGATGGGGGGAGAGGTCCCGCGGTGCTGGGAGGGCTGAGCGGGGCAGCAGGAGGGGTCCCTGCGTGGGAAGTGTGAGGCGGTCAGGAGGGATGGTCTGAGGGGGGGTTGGCCCTGGACAGAGAGTACAAAAGGGGAACCCTTGGAGAGATGGTGGAAAGGGAGAGTCCTTGGACAGGTGGAGCATGGAGAGGACTCTTGGACAGCCCTTGCAAAGCAGAAAACCCTTGGATGAGCAGTTCTAGGGGGGACCCCTTGACGTGGTGGCACAATGAAAGATAATTTGGTAGATGGCACAAAAGGGAAGCCTTTAGACAGCCATTGCAAAGGGGAAACCCTTGGACAGGTGGTGCAAGGGGGAAGCTCATGGTCGACCAGTGCAAAGGATGAAGACTTGAATAGGTTGTTCCCAGGGGGACTCATTGGACAGGCAGGGCAGCTGGGGAACCCTCGGACAGTTGGTGTAAAAGGGGAACCCTTGGACAGCCAGCTCAAAGGTGGAATTCCTGGATGGGTCATGCAATGGGGTAACTCTTGGACAGGCTGGGAAACCCTTGGGTGGGTGGTTGAAAGGCGGATCCCTTGGATGGGTAGTGCAATGGGGAAACCCTTGGATAGACGGTGCAAAGGGGAAGCACTTGGAGAGGCAGCGCAAAGGAGGAACCTTTGGAAAGGAGGGTGTCCCTAGACAGAAGGGGTGCTGGAAGCAAGGGGAGGATCGCACCTGTGTATGTTCATCTCCCGGGGCGGGCGCCGCGCCTTGTCGTAGGCCACCTTGGCAAAGACGCCGGTGATGAGCACGAAGGCGATGGCCCCGCACGAGATGTAGACGGTGGCGTTGGTGCTGTCCTTGTCCGGGTCGTACTTGTTGGCGTCCCCATCGGCGCCGTTGCTGCCGTCGGCGGGCAGCGAGCCGCTGGCGGTGGTGGGGTGGGCCCACTCGGGGCTCTTGTAGTTGCGGCACAGGCTCTGGTTGAGCTTCTCGGCGCGCTTGTTGCAGCAGAAGCGGTAGAAGCAGGTGCCGCAGCAGTAGCGGAAGCCCGTCAGGCTGTTGTTGCACTCGAACTCCTTGTCCCACTGCCCGCTCACGTCGTAGTACCCCCAGCACGTCTCGTGTGCCGGGGCCGAGCCCCCGCTGCCGCCCCCGCCGCCGGAGGGCGTCCTGCCGCCCCCCGCGCCCTTTCCGCGCCCGGG